>JABXWE010032302.1:0-15969 GCA_014611495.1 Limonius californicus | reverse complement strand
TAAACTAGTAATTGGTAAGTATTACTTTATTTATTTTTATCGTTGGTTAGGAGTCGTGCACAAATTACGTAAGGCTTTTTCTCGGGTTTTTCGACCCTCCTCCCCCTTTGTATCCCAAATAAATAAAAAAACTAAATAAGGCAAAAAAATTGCTTTCACAACTCGTATTTCTCTTCAAAATAATTTACTTTCATAAATAGTTATTGAAATGTTAATACTATAATCGACTGAAAACAAAATGTTTTAAATCGTAAAAATTTAATTTTTTGCCAAAAACGGAAGTGTGTTATATTCCAGTTATCTCAAAAGATAGATGTAAAAAGTACAGACACTTTTTACAGATTGCTTCTGAGTGATAACGTAAACTTATGTTTTTTTACTGACTTCGGTGGTTTCGATATTATTTTTAACGTTTGTTGTTTCTATACAGAGTCGGGACACGAGCTATCCTTTCTTTTTCAATTTCTGCCCACAAGGGCAAAGTTGCGTTACCAAAAGTTAACGAAGAAACTACGCAATATTCTTTTCCAGGAGTTATTGCTGCCTCATCTAAGAACAACAGCAATCTCGTTCAAAATCATTAAAATTTTTGATTTTGATAGCCAAATAATCAAAAATATCGTGCAAAATCCAGGCAAAAATGGCATGTGTTCAATTTTGCGAGAAAGTGTTTGAGTAGAAGCATAGATGAAATTCTATTTCGTCTATGGTAGAAGGTAATGGCAAGTTTTGTTTCAAAAGGTAGCGATTCCCCGAAGTTCCACACACAGAGTGCCTTTAATACTCAATCGTAAATTGTTGTATTTTCGTCAAATTTCCAAACTCGTTTTAATTTAAAAATTTCCCCCCCAAAGCTATTACTTCCAATTCCTTTTTACAATTATCGGACTTCGTTTCTTGTAATACAGACGTCAAATCACTTAAAGTTTTCTAATGATGACATTCCATTTTAAAATTTTTCAAGTCGTGTATTACAGGAACAGCATCTGGTCGTAGTTCCGGTCGTAATTGAAAATCTGTGTCCATAAAATGAGCCTATGGGTAAATATTTAGTTATCAGCTTTTGTAGCTTTAACACTTTAGATATGAGTACTTCCTTCACAAATTTTGGATTTTCTACTGATTTTCCAGTTTGGATATTTCATATTTTCTTTCCATAGCGATAACATATCTTGGTTTTTGGGGAATTGAAACCTAGCATAACCCACTTCACTTGAATTTTGACAATTTTTCACCGAACATGTAACCATTGTAATTATTAACTACTACATTACTTACAGATACCAAAAAGACGACCGTTCAGCGAAAGGATTGCCAAACTATTTCGTACGAACTGATTCCTTTCCCAGAAAAGACCGACGAATCTAACCGAGGTATTACTACAAGCGCCAAAAAATAAGATTTTGAGACATCCCGATTTTTATTTTTTTTTGCGAAACAGATGTTCTGAATTTTGTTAGACATTTGAAACGAAACCACCAAATAGAAACTGATGTTCAAGAAATTTTGCAAAGGTACCTAAAAGCGGAGATAGACAAAGATTACAGAATGTGTTGCGAAAGGAAAGTAACTATTTAAAAGGCAGTTCGTTCAACCAGTAAAGCAGCCCCTCTTACCTGGGACATCTCACGCTCCTTGTATTTACTGTTTGGGGTACTACTCAACGAAGCAGTTATACCGTCATAGAAAGAAATGTTTTGAAAATCCTAACAGTGGAAAAAGTTCGCTGGCCCAAGCACAAAACAAACTAATCAGTCATTTAAAAATTGATGAACAATTAAAAGAAAGAGTTTTTCCCCACATGCGTGCTGATAACATATCTCTCATTGCCAAAAAAGATTCTCTTATTTGCGCTTTCGGTGCAAGATACTTAAACTTACACCGGGAAAAGCATTTTGTAAGTGTTACTTCGCGGAAAATGCGGGAAATTGCAAAAATTTTAATGGAAATAATAAATATGCAACCATCTGTTCACTCTATGTTTGACGCTTTACAGCCACAGCATTTTGATTTATTCGTGGAGGCAACTAAAAATATTGCGAAGTACAATAAGGTTAAGGATGTCTTTGACTCCCCTACATTTGCTATGAATATCCCCACTACCCTAAAGCAGTGCTGCGACATAGATGCAGATGACGATATAAGTAATTCAGAAAACCTCATTGCTGCTGCCACGTCTGCCTCTGCCTCAGGTATAAATAATACGATCCATGAAACAACAATTCCTGATAATACTGAATCAACCAAGAAGAGAAGAGTGTTAGTTCCTTGGACTGCAGAACAGAAAGGTCTTGTCATAACATTTTTTGCTACTCACAGGCCTCCTAAAAGAGGAGAATGCGAAGAATTGATACAGAAGCACGCGAATACTTTCCAAAATAAAACATGGTTAAAAATGAAAGTATTAGTACAGAATCTGTACACCAAAAAGTGTAAATAAAATTTAAAAATAGTGTATTTGTGTTTCTGAATTATTGTATATATTTCACTTTAATATTTTTTCAATCGTAGTGACATTATAATTTTTAGTTACTTTTTTTCTTCCGTAAAGGATGTTTAATTCAAGGAAACGTTTTCTGTGTTTTTAATTATATTTTGTTTTATTTCATTATGTAAATCTAAAGCTACTTTGTTCCTTTGTGCAGAATGTTTATGGTTTTTTTACATTATATTTTAGATTGTATATTTTACTTTGTTTTTATGATCCTGGTGGCAAGACTTAGTTACTTATTCGTATTTTTTTAAATCTTAAAAACGTGTTTCTTAAATTAAGAAGTATTTGTACTACAATATCAAACATAAAACAAACTTATCTTTATTGTACATTAGTTATTGATTGTAATACTTTACTATACTTAACAAAATTTGGTACTAACAGATGTATCATATCCCGCTGAAGCGGCTAGGCTGCTGGGACACTTACAGAAATTTAAGAAAAATCAGACAAAAATTAGAAAATATATCTCCGGATACCAATTTTCACATTTCTAGCTCTATATTTACTAATTTTTGACATTTTCGTGATATTGACAATTTATTATAAAACCTTACCTTAATACCTACCTGGATACCGATTTTCACCATATTATCTCGATAATTACTAGTTTGGCCTTATTGCCGATAGGCCAGTCATCTTGGATTTTAAAGCGGGAATATATCCCATATAGCTGGAAATAGTTTGGATCTCTTTATTTATGAACCTCTATTCTACACAAAGTTTTTCCCTTCGGGAGAGGTAAGCTTCGGCCGCCATAATGTAAAATGGCGCCGAAAATCAGTTTTTAGCCATTATCTCTTTTCCGGCGCATGTCAGAGAGAAATGTGAAAAGAGCTTTTCGAAAAGAAATTAAATTTTCTAGAGGAATGGTTCTCAGCATCTTGTATGTAGGATGAACGGCTTGGGACATTCGTTTGCTTCCATACAAAGTGAACATTTTTCTCTAAGAATCTTTATGGCCAGTATCGCGAAAACAAATGGTAGGTTATCTGTTAGGTTTAGCAGTGATAATAATATCATCATCATAAATACTATGAAGCCTACTCTACATTGTCTTCTCAGTAAAGGCACATAGCCTCTGAAATCTTGAAAAACCTGTTGTCACTAATAAACCAAATGTCCGAATCCAATTTATAATAGGCGGAAACCGTCTATATTGAGTTCTTTTCACATCTCTGGCTAAAATATACGGGAAAAGAGATATTGGCTAAAACTGATTTCCGGCGCCGTTTTTCCAATATGGCGGCCAACGCTCACCTCTCCCGAGTGGGAAAACTTTGTGTAAAATAGACTCACATAATAACAGTTTCCAGCTTTATGGGAATTATATCCGATTGACCAAGATTTTTGCTTAATGACTGGCCTACGATTTAATTTTCATGTTTTGAATACGATCTGAGTGAAAGCAATACATACTTATATTCTTTGAGGCTTTCGCGGTTTCTCGAACTGTCAATATTACAATTTTCTTTCGGCTTAGACCGCGTCGTCATTTGGGAAAAACACCCAGCATTACCAGGTAAGCACCGACCTGTAGCTTGTCCGCCTTTACAAGCATTTGCTCTAGAAGTTTGAGCAATATTTGTTCGTAGGCCCTGTCTGCCTAAACAGGGCCGTGTGCTTGGATTATTCAAACCTTGGGGCGGACAAGGATTTGATGTTAATGTATTTTGTTTGCCAGGACAATAATACTTAATCGGCTTATGCCTGTTAGCTGTTTGTGAAACCCATACAAACTAAGTACTAAGTAAGTTTGTATGGGTTCACAAACAGTTATATATATATATATATATATATATATATATGGTTGGGACATACAATGACATCAAAAAGTGGAAAATAGTTGGTAGCAGATTTTTGAAAAATCCCTATAATAATTCGAATAATATTATGTTGGCTGGACTGAATTGGCCAGTGCAGCGCATGCGCACATTTTGACATTTGTGTTTTAAATTTACTCGCGTATTTTGAAAATAATTTTGTGTTTTTGTTTAATTTTTATTGTGCAAACTGCCTTTTTCACAAGAGATAGACACGTTTATTGTTATGGTTTATTTCCGTACTGGCCACCAAAACGAAAATGGCTCGTGGACGTACTTCGCTGAAAATAGCTATGTTCAATTTTCACTACAATTTCCAGAAGATCTCGTCACCTATCCTGTTTATGTGCAACATATGCAAATTGTTATTGATCATTTTATGGATACAGGAAGTGTTGTTGAACGGAAAAGATCTGGCCGACGTAAAATAATTACAGGTGTTATTGCTGATGTACAACAACGCATGCAAGCAAGTCCTAACAAATCTCTTCGTAAATTATCTGCACAAACAGGTAAGCAAACGGCAGTAGTTTATATATAAATTTAAGATAAAATCTCTAGTTGTTCTATTTAAATTTCATATTTTTTATTCCCAAAATCCTGTCGTTAGTGACGCCACTGAACTTCTACTAGTTACCTTTTTTTTTTTTAAGGGCTGCCAACTATTTTGACTTTTTAATCTCTCTGTACAACGTATCAATGTCTTGTAGGTTAGCGTATTGTCATTTATTTATTATTTACACTAGGTTTATTGTAAATATGCTAAAATTTTATTATATAGTTGATTGTAGAAGCAAAGGAGAATGTTAACCTTATCCATAAAAAACGAGTTAAAGGAACTCTCAAAATTAGTAAGAAAACTTGAGGTAAAGAATGAGAAAATTTGCATAAAGCTTTTCTTTCGGGCCAATTATTACGTACTTACATCTATTTATAGATAAACATTAATTCATAATTAGTAGTACCTTTTTCTGAAGATTTCAGTATACTTTAATAAAAGAAAATTAGCTGAGCTGGCAGATATCGGTAAACTGGGATCCTTTCTTTAAATGCATGGTATAACCAGCGCAGAGATTCTGCCAAAAGAAATGTTGTAAGGCTTTGGGACAGAAGAGTGGAAAGAAAAGCAGAAATGTTGATGGTAGATAATGTTTAATTTTTCTTACAAAATTTATTCATTTAAATTTTATTTTATGTTTCAGTCTGACCAAAATGAAGCAGCATATCCGTAGAAAGCTACAACCGCTAAAAATTCAACCGCTTTGCCTCGGAATACACCGGATGGATCCCAAAGACGACGACTTAAGCAAACGAAAAGGACTATGAAAATAGGCACATGGAATGTGCAAGGAATTTCAAGTAAAATGTGTGAAGTAACAACAGAATTAATAAAGCAAGGGATAGATATCGCTCTTGTAACTGAAACAAAAAAGAAGGGCCAAGGAAACGAAAGACTCCAAGATTATGTACATTATTGGTCTGGGGTGCACAAATCAGAGAGGGCTAGAGCTGAGGTGTCCATACTGATAAAAAACTCATATCAAAAATTCATCTGCGACCTTCAATATGTGTCAGAAAGATGTATAACATTAACAATGAAGCTGTTTGGAAGAGAGCTAATATTAATATCTACGTATGCCCCAACGGATGATGCCACTATAATACTGAAGGATGAATACTACCAAACCTTGACAGAACAACTAGATAAAGTGAAGAACAGACAACAAGTCAGTTTAGCAGGAGATCTTAATGTCAGAGTGGGCTGACAAGATAATGACGAAGTGGTGGGCCGTTTTGGAGAACAGACTGTTAATGAAAGTGGAGAAAGACTGATAAATCTGTGCAAACAGTACGAGCTTAGATTGAACAATTCACATTTCCAACATAAAAATATACATAGATACACTTGGGAAAGACCAACCTTGCAACAAAAATCAATAATAGATTATATTATTACGAAACAAAAATCGACCATAACAGTTAACGACGTCAGAGTAAAACGTGGAGCCAATTGCGGCTCTGATCACTTTTTACTGACAGCAAAGATGGTATTCCCCTATCAGAAAACAAATAGTATACCAAATAAGACAAACCCACAGAACTCACAAAGAGAAGAAGGACGTATGGCACCAGAACAAAGATATAAATTATATCTGCTCCATCAAGACAGTATTAAAGACCTCTACCAAAGAAGGCTATGTTCAGAACTGAACACAATACAACTAAGCGAAGATGTAGAAACAGAATACTCTAATATTACAAAAGCAATGCATAAAGTGGCGTTTGAGGTACTGGGAACAATAGATATAAGAAAAAGGAAAGGCCAAGAATGGTGGATGAATGAAATGGCGGAACTGGTCGAAGAGAAAAATAACGCGTATCACAAATGGTTAGTTAACAGGACCCCAGAAAATAGGCAGGCATTTAAAGAAAAAAGACGAATTCTCAAGAGGAAAGTAATAGAAGACAAAAACTTAACGTGGCAACGAAAATGCCAAGAGATAGAAAGCTTAATAGGGGGAACAAGATCGACCGAAGTATGGCGCTGCATAAAAAGTATGCGATCCAACACAGCCACAAGGATAAATCCTGTTATACAAATGAAGGAATGGGAGGATCATTATAAAACGTTATTGATGGAAGTTCGACCGGACTACAGAATAAATATAATACCTCCGAGTACACAAGAGAACACAATAACGATCACAGTAGATGAATCTATAAAGGCAGTCAAAAGAATGAAAAATGGGAAATCGCCAGGACCGGGTGGAATTTCAGTGGAGCTTATAAAGAACGGTGGAATTAAGTTAATGGAAAGAATAACACACATGATGAATATATGCATGAAGAATCGTAGCATCCCGAAGGAATGGAAAATCTCGTACATTACCAATGTGTATAAAAAAGGAGATAAGAGAGACCCCAAAAATTACAGGGGACTGAGTGTAAATGGTACCCTAAGCAGACTGTTTGGAAGAATACTATGTGCCAAACTACAAGCCTAAACAGTAGATGAAATTAGTGAAGAACAAAGCTGTTTTGTACCAGGGAGATCGTGCACAGATAACTTATTCACACTACAGCAACTGTTAGAAAAAAGAATATCCAGAGGAGTCGACACTCACCTTGCCTTTATAGACCTTGAAAAGGCCTACGACTCAATACCTAGAAGTAGACTTTGGGAAATCTTGGAAAGCCTAAACATTAATAGCCAAGTAATAGAAATAATTAGGGAACTATACACTGATAACGTGGCATATATCAAAAACGGACGACAGTACTTAAGCCCACTACATCCTACTAAAGGACTTCGACAAGGGTGCAGTCTTTATCCATGCCTTTTTAATATTTACCTGGAAAGTGTCCTAAGAAACTGGAAAAGAAATTGTGGAGGAATGGGGGTGCCAATAGGGGAGGACCACTTAGTGACAATGTGCAATCTTAGTACCCGTATCCAGAAAATTTTTGAAAAAAAAATGTAAAAACTGTTATAAAGTTAATTTCACCAATAACATGAATCTAGTTATCCGAGATCTCTTTTATTTGTCTTAACAATTGAATGTAGGCCATAAATGTGACAGAATCTTGTTTATTTAAATAAGTTGGTGCATCGAAAAATAAAAATGGTTCATTTAACAGAAACTGAACGCATAGAAATTTTAATTATGGTCGGTTATGGGGATCGGAAACGAACACAATTAGAAGTATGTGAAATTTTTAATGAGCGTTATCCAAATCGATAACCAATTACCCAGTCAGTAGTTAGCAAAACGTTGAAACGGTTTAGGGAAACTGGTTTTGTTAAAGATCTGCCGAAGACTGGTCCGCAGAGATCTGCGACAAATGAAGATAAAAAGCTCAATGTTTTACTAGAAATCGAAGAAAATCCAAACACTTCAACTCGTCAGTTATGTTTAAACCATGCCGTAAGTAAAGGTTCAATACACAAAATAGTACATTCAGAAAAATTACATCCGTACAAACCGACTTTACTGCAAGAATTATCCGAAGATGACTACGATCGATGTGTTGAGTTTTGTGAATTTATAATGGAGCGAATCAACAACAATCCAAATTTTCTCAATAATATTGTTTTTTCTGACGAGGCTACGTTTTGTTTAAATGGAAAAGTGTGACCGTTATTTGCAATTATTGCAACAGCAAATTATTCCAGCTTGCCAAGCAAATCTTGATGATCTTTGGTTTCAACAAGATGGGGCACCGCCCCACTATCATTTAGCTGTACGCCGATATTTAGATGTGGTATTTGCGGCCCGTTGGATAGGCAGAAGAGGGTCTGTGGAGCTCCCCGATCTCCGGATCTTACACCTTGCGATTTCTTCTTCTGGGGATATTTAAAATCAAAAGTGTATACAAACCGACCTCAGAATCTGGCCGAATTAGAGCAACGAATACAAGCTGAAGCTGCAGCAATTTCTCCTAGATCGTTCAGAAATTTTTTTCAAGCTTTTCGTGATAGGTTGGGCCACTGCCTTGCAGTTAATGGCGAACATTTTGAACACTTATTACCATGGAAACCATTTTATTGCTAATTTCGTTTTATCTTCAAGCTTTATAATTAGTTAAGAGACATACACTATTTTTCGTTCATTTGTTTTATTTTGTACAATGTAGCTGCATGAGATACTTGACGATCTCGGATAACTAGATTCATGTTATTGGTGAAATTAACTTTATAACAGTTTTTACATTTTTTTTCAAAAATTTTCTGGTATACGGGTACTAAGATTTTATGTCATCGAAAAGAGAAAAAAAATCTCTATCAAATGAGCCTAATGAAAGGGTACATTGCTATTTAAAAAAATTAAAGTGTTATTCGTTACTCATTTGTTTACTGAAATAAAAAAAATTGAATGCTGTCTTATTATGGAAAATAAAATGTTAAACAACTTTTATATACAATTTTTTTTTATAAAGTCGATATTTACCGAGATATATACTATATTCCATACATAATGGGCACCCTGTATATATAAAAGCTAGATACTTGATTTTCCGCTACAGTTAGGTACTATTTTTTTGTGACACTCTTGAGTTACTTTTTCAAGTAAAAGACTACTTTACAAAAGTACCAAACAGTACCTAACTACCTTCAGTAGCAGGCTAGTTCCCAACTTTACGAGTTACTGTAAAAATACAGACATAAAGTTTTCCTGCTGCTACCACTTTAACATAATTAGAAAGGTATATTTGTTAAAAGAGATTCTGATATCCGTATTGGTAAAGACATTAAAAAAATGTGCAATGAAATACTTCCAACCACAGAGTATAGTCCATCCTAAGATAATTTAATAAAATCATGGGAAGAAAATCGGGCAGTAATTAAAACTAACTTAATAATAAAAGCAATTGTAATTCTGGAGATGAGTTTTTTTACTGGACTATGGTAATGGTGGGTACTTCTACATATCCGATGAAGCCTGGAGTAGGCCAAGAAGTTGTACAAATAGAAATATAAAAATTAAAATCAAACAGGAGTAGAAATTCACTGAAACCCCACATCATTACTTAATTTAATTGCATAAGTATTTATGTTCGTTTTGATTGCAGTGGAACATGTAAGAAAAAGCCCTCTCACCTGGCTCCCCAAGTCTCCCTACTTTTTACTACGGATGCCCAGTTAGTTCCAGCACCTTCTACTATCTCGTAACCCTAACATTTTAAAAGTGTTCCTGTGCTTCTAGAACCTGTAATTTAAATCCAATTTGTTGCTTGTTTTGTCCAACCATCCTTGCTTCTCTGGATGTTGCCCGTCCACTTCCACTGTGTATACAGTGTATCAAAAATGGTAGAAGAAAGGAGCTCTATGCAATTTCTCTATAAAGACTATGTTGTCTAATATCAGGTTGCCTAAAATGTGTAATTGCTGAGCAATTCACATTTTAAGTTTATCAAACGTAGCAATATTGCACATTTACACCATTATCTGTTCTCAAGAACTGGATTGTATCACTATGTGTTGAATTATGAAGTGGGAGTCGATCTCGCAAAACAAGTAAGCCTGGGTTGTAATAAGGCATAACATAATAATTGATTATGGGTATAAAGACATGTATTAAAAAAAATTTAATGATAGGAATTTACTACAAAGAATATCTTCAGTATATGCAGTAGAATATTATTACATTGGCGGAGGAACCACATTTTTTGGGGGGGACTTGAGCCCCCTTCAAAAATTATGCACTTTTTCATAAAATAAAAATCAATATAAATTTTATCAAATTTGCAAAATATACTGGAGCATCATTGAGAGGATATTTATCTGTGCCTAATATTTTAAAAAAGAATGTAAAGAAAACTTTAATTCTTGAACATAGTTGCATATATAGTAAGTAGTAAGATATTAAAAAATAGCCAGTCATTTAAGCGCAACTTTCCTATCGCATCGTAGTTAATAGCAATACCACGAGAACAACAAAGTTTTGCAGGTATAATTGACTCAGTAGTAAAGCGTTAAAAAGTGATTTTTGTGTTAGGTATGGAGTGTACTTTAAATCGAAGGCGCTGATTGGCAATTTTTTTATTTTATTATTTTTTTTTGGGGGGGGCTAGAGGCTACCTCGGGGGGGCTTAGCCCCCCCTAGCCCCCCCTTTCCGCCGCCAATGAGAATATATGAGAAAATGAAGATACAATATGTGATTCACCAACAATATAAACTCAATAATGAATAGGGATATTGCAGTGTAAGACACTTAAAGGCAACACCAATTGCTTTTATAATAAAAAAACTACCAAAACAACAAAATGTGACGTCTTTTTAGTAACGAACATGAAAATTACAACAAAGGTACGTTTAAAGAAGAAGTTAACAATATTATAATGAAAATCGTTATCGTCTCCTTTCACTTAATTTAAATTTATTAAATTCTGAAAATACCGCGTGGCACATCCTCTGGCAGTAATAACTGCTTTGGGCCTAGCTGGCAAACTCTCAATGCAATTATCAATATGTTCTTGTGGAATTGAATTTGATGCCACAGTACCGGCAATACGTCCCTCAGCTGTTACACAGTAGTAAGCCTTAGATTATGACGATCCAGCAGTCTCTGCAAAAGGTCCCATGCATTGTCGATGGGTTGAGGTCTGGAGATAACAGAGAAAGAGTACTATGGTGCTAGGACTTATCAGATGGTCCTAACACCTAATAACGTATAATTAAAATACACAATTGGAGAGATCAATTTTTAATGTTTTGCTTTTGATAAAAATAATCGGTAACTATTTACATAAAATACATAACAACGGAAACATAACAACCCCAGACGACCCGACCCGCACAACATTTACCCCCCCTCTCTCTCAAAAAAAGAAAAAAACGCGCATGTAAAAGGGAAAACTTCCACAATCACATGTTCGAAACAAAATTTTGACCCATATTATAGAGGTAATCAAAAATTTGGAACGATTGTGGTAGTTAAAAAACCCTTTATGCAAAAAAAAAAGAAATATTTTCAAAAAATTCTTAAAAAATAACAAAGTCAAGATTAATTAATACAAACTTAAAATAATACAATAAAGAATAATAATACAACAAATTCTTAATCTATTTAAAACTAAACTGGAACAGGAACAGCGAGGGATGCAAACGTCTGCAAACAGAAGAAAAACAAAAATGTGTATATATAACAAAAGGAAAATAATAACGTGTACGAACACTACAAAAGATGTGTGTAAGTGAATGTATTATGACGAATCACTCAAAAAATACGCTGGTTTAAGTCGATCAATGGACACCTTACCTTCCCTTCCATAATTTTCAAGAATAAAATATCGCTGAAAACGCTGCAATACGCGAAACGGACCTAAATAAGATTGTTTTAATCCCAATGTATGCGAATCATTACGAACAAAAACATGTGATACCGAAAAAAGATCTTTTGGAATGTACGAAGAAACATTATACGATTTAGTAAAAAAAAATTTTGCGTGAGACATCCGCTTACGAAGCTGCATAACAAAACTAGACGTATTGGAAACCGCAGAAGAATCCGAAGGCTCAAAAAAATCACCCGGTAACCGAAGCGGAGTGCCATATAAAATGTCTGAGGAAGAAACACCGACCTCCGCTTTAACAGCAGAACGCAACCCTAATAGAATCAATGGTAAATGTTGAACCCAATTTGTTGACCCAACTGACTTGAGTGCTTCTTTTAATGTCCGATGAAATCGCTCTACAATTCCTTGACTAATTGGATGTTGTGCAGAAGATTTAATGTGACGAATTCCGAAATCATGTAAAAACTCGACCCATGCTGATGAAATAAATTGTGTTGCATTATCTGTAGTAACAAATTGAGGAACTCCAAAACGAGAAACCCAACCGGAAACAAAAGCCTCGATCACTTCGTCTGCTAAAGTAGATCGAAGAGGAATTGCCTCAACCCATCTGCTAAACCTATCAATAATTGTTAAAATGTACTTAAATCCGCGACAAAAAGGTAAATGAACGATATCCAAATGAATTTTGGCGAAACGAAAATCTGGTTCAGTAATGGGCTGCAATGAACCACGAGTGTGCCGTGAAATTTTGTTCCGTTGACAACTGTCACAAGACATAACCCATTTTTTGACATCCGTTTGCATGTTTGACCAAAGAAAGCGTTGACAGAGCAATTTCTGAGAAGCTTTAATGCCTGGATGCGCTAAACCATGTAATTGTTGAAAAATAGCAAAGCGAAATTGAGCTGGAACAAATGGACGTAATCTACCATGGCTACGATCAACCCAAATTTTCGTACCGCGAACCGTTTGTGATAATTCAAAACGAAAGTTTGGTTGTTGACGCAAAGTAAGAAGTTCTGGATCATTTATTTGCGCTGCAGCTAACTCATCTAAATCAACACTAGTCAATGATGAAACCGTTGAGACTCGAGTCAAAGCGTCAGCAGCAACGTTCTGAGATCCACGTAGATGTCGTATGTCAGTGGAAAACGTAGAAATAAATTCGATGTGTCGAAATTCTCGTGGTAAATAGTGATCCGGAGAGCCTCGTATTGCGGAACAAAGTGCCTGATGATCAGTAAATATGCAAAATTCTTTATACTCTACATAGTAACGAAATTTTTTTACAGCAAAATAAACAGCTAACAATTCACGCGAGAAAATACTGTATTTTTGTTCAGCAGGAGTCAGCTTCCTACTGCAAAACGCTAAAGGTTTCCAAACACCATCTTCAAGTTGCTGTAAAACACCTCCAATGATAGTTGAAGAGCTATCGGCAGCAATACTGATTTCAGCACCTGAAATAGGGTGAGCGAGCAGTGTAAACTTGGCTAATTCATCTTTAGCTGCCATAAAAGCGTTTAATTGAACAGTGTTGAAAGTAACAGGTTTAGTGGATGCTTTACCAGGAATTACCAAAGCATTCAAGGGAGCTAATAAATCCGCACAATGTGGAATAAATTTATGATAATAACTAATCAAACCAATGAAATTTCGAAGTTTTTTCTGATCCGTAGGAACAGGAAATTCTTTAATTACCTGCACCTTAGAAAATTGGGGCGAAATTCCGGCACTGGTAACATGATGCCCTAAAAAGTCTAATTCGGATACAGCAAAAACACATTTATCTAAATTAAGAAGTAACCCAAATTTGTTTAGTCGTTCGAAGAGAAGCTTAAGGTGTTTGAAATGTTCTGTAGTGTTTTTACTAAAGACTAAAATGTCGTCTAAATAAAAAAAAATAAAACTTAGCTTTGCCAAGGCTTGGGAAATGAAACGGGACCAGGAACTCGGGGCATTCCGTAAACCAAAATTTAAACGGAGATAATGGAAGGCTCCAAGAGGTGTTGTAATAGCTGTCTTGGGTACGTCCTCAGCAGCAATGGGAATTTGGAAGTAAGCTTTCTTCAAATCCAATTTACTGAAGATCACGGAGCCTGCTATCTTTGCAGTGAAGTCTTGAAGAAAGGGAATCGGGAAGGTATCCGGAACCGTAACAGCATTTAAGCGTCGATAATCGCCAGCAACTCGCCAAGATCCATCCGGCTTCGCTACCATGTGGATCGGCGTCGCCCATGGGCTGTCAGAGCGCTCGATGATACCTTGGTCCAACAGCTCTTGAAGATGACCTTCTAGAAAATTGAGCTGATTAGGGTTAAGTCGACGTGGTTTAGAAGCAATGTAATGATTCTATGAAAAGTGTTGTGAAGAATTGGTTTGGTGATATCAAAATCTTTGGTTATATTGGGAAATTCGGCAAGAAGAGCCTGAACATGTGAAGACTCATGAGACGAAACATTGATTTGAAGAACAGGAGAATGTTGTGGAGAAAGTTTGGAAGAATAAGTAGATTTAGATGGAGAAGGAATAGTTGTGCGAGGAGGCACGGAATCCTTGCGAAAAACATTACTATCTCTATGTGAAAATAGCTTCTTTATAGGAAGAACACAATTATCACAAGAGGAGGGCGAAACAGAAGAAAGCGGTAAAGATACGCGAGGTTGCAAAGGTGAAAGTGAATTAGCGTGAAGAGGAACGGCTGCACTCGGAACTGATTCAAGAGGAAGGGCTTGATTATCAGAAAGACGAGGCAACAAAGTTCTCGAAACCGGATCCACTAACAACTTAAAATGCTGGATAAAATTAATCCCTAAAATAGGAATCGTTACATTTGCCAAAATAAAAGGCCAGGAAATCATGCGGTTATTAAGAAAACCAAATTTTAAATTTAGAAAAACAACTCCTTCCGTATTAATCATAGTATTATTTGCTGCAATAAGAGAAAGTGAATGCGGGCGAAACGTGGAATTCTTAAACTGCAACGGCAACAAACTATAAGAAGAACCAGTGTCCACCAAAAACACAATGCCAGTAGCATCTTGAACTGTTAAAAGAACACCGGTAGGAAGATTAGAGGCGACAGAGACAAGTGGCTGCCGCCCGCAAGCTAGTTTTTTGAAAACGGACAAGGATTACCCATGCAATTTCGAGCACGAATACCATAATTATAATGATATTTACAGACTATATTTTCAGATGGAAGCAAAGAATCATTGCCGGTCCTATTCCACTGTTTGGAAATAGGAAAAGATGCTCCTCGAGTACTAACATGATTATGAGATTGCATTGACTGAAAAGGTTGAAAAGATTTTGATGACAAAGGAGGTATGTTGGTGGAAGAAGTAGAACAATTGATATGAGACCGCGAATTTGTTTGAAGAACAGAATATAGAATATCTAAATGGTCCGCCAATGCTTTAAGAGAAAGTGTTTTAAAATTTAAAGCGTGCACCTGCAAATCTGCGGGAAGTTTAGATATAAAAAGTTCACGTAAAAAATCATTAATAATCAAACCTTCCGCGGAACGAGTAATTTCGTAAAATAAATTTTGACAACTTCCTGCAAATTTTATAGAATGTAAAAGAGAAGACACCTGAAGGGTCGGGGATGGTGTATAATGTTCAAGAATTTGAGTTTTTAATGAATCATAAGGTGCAGTTCGATGAGGTTCCAAAATAGATTGTCTAACTTTGGCTTTCACTTCTGATGGTAAATGAATCACTAATTTGTCAAACTTGTCAGATTGTGACGTAATATTTTTTATTCGAAAAAAACTATCCACAACAATAAAATATAAACGAATATCAGTATCAAATTCTGGAAAAACCATTATACAAGCGATTAATAAA
>JABXWE010032301.1:0-31575 GCA_014611495.1 Limonius californicus | reverse complement strand
GGGGGGGGGGGGGGGGGAACGGTAGTATGAATGTGTGAGAAAAAAAAAAGGTGTTCCACCGTATTTAAGCATTTTGATTATTACTTGATCTTCTCCGGGGGCGCGTCCATTTGACATTTTCTTAAGAACATGTTCTATTTCTTCTACTGAAATATTTGATATTTCCTCTGACCCCACATTTGGAACTTGAATTCTATGTTCTTCTCTTTTCTCTAATGGCGGCTCTGACTTAGTATCATATAGGTCTTTATAGTATTTTTCTACCACTTCTATTATTTGTTCTTTTTCGGTTATTAATTCATTATTATCGTTTCTTATTTTTATTATGTTATGTTTGCCTTCCGTTAATGACCTTAGAGTGTTTTTCATGCTTTTTCGTTTTTCCAGAGTTTCCTCTATTTTCTGGATTTCGTATTTTCTTATGTCTCTCCTTATGTTTTGTTTTATCATTTTACTTATTTCTGATATCTTCACCATGTCATCGCTTGTGTTGCGTTGCATATTTTTCCTATCTTCTATTAAGTCTAATGTTGTCTTGCTAAGTTTTTGATATCTGTCTTTTTGTTGTTGCACTCTTGCTATTTTTCTTGATACTTCTAATATGTTTTCCGTTATCCGTCGATTGTAATCGTCCAGGGATTCATCAATTTTTATAGGTTGAATAAGTTGCTGGATTTGTTTTGGAATTCTATTGTTTTGATTTTCAGTTGTTGGGTATCTATTTTGTGAGTTTTTGATGCTGTTAGCTTTCTTCTTTCTTGTTTCTTGTTAATATATACCTTCGCCCTTAGCATTCGGTGGTCACTACCCACATTAACTATGTTTATCACACTTGTGTCGATTATTATGTTTTTGTTATTAGAAATCACGTAGTCTATATCGTTCTTAGTGACCCCGTCCGGACTTTGCCAAGTCCATCGTCTTGTTGGTGGCTTTTTGAAGAAAGTATTCATGATATATAAATTATTCTCGCATGCATAGTTTATCAACATGCTCCCTCTTGCGTTTCGTTCACCCAGTCCAAATGGTCCTATTCTTCCTGTTTCTAGTTCGTCTTCGTCTTTGCTTATGCCAATCTTCGCGTTAAAATCTCCGGTTATTATGAGGTACGAAACAGTACTGTCAGTTAATGTCAAGCCGGATTTCGTCGTTGTCGTTGTATTCTCTGAACATATAAAATTGGTTGATTTGATTTCAGAAAGAGTTGAAAAATTTGCATTTTTCTTCGGAAACAATGAATGGTACCAATAGCATCGCCGAATTGTTCAACCAGCAGCATACAGATAAGCATGTGAATCGCAACTATACATGCCTTGGAGAATTTGGGGAAACTGGCGTGCAGCAAATAAAAAACGAAAAGCTGAAAATCCAGTAAGAAATGAAGCAGTGGAAGACGCGTATTGTCGATCTTACGTATTCTATCTGGTATTAATCGAACCAGTATTCAACGAATTTTGAAACACCACAAGTTTTATCCCTACAAGAACTCAAGACTTGACCGCCGTTTGCAATTTTATGAGACTATCACGGGCAGTAAATAATTCAAATTTTCTTTTTAACGTCTGTTTTTTTCTGACAAATGCACTTTTTTCGTAAATGATACATTTAATCGCCTTAATTTACGCTATTGGCCATATTCTAATCTGAGGGTATTTCATGAAACCATACTCAACATCACAAAATTAAATGTTTCAGCTTGGCGATTGTCTCGCTGATCACTTTTTCTTAAGGCGTGTACACATTAGGCGAACGAAGACGAACGAATGCGAACTAACACGAACGAATGCGAACGAACACGAACGAACGCGAACGAACGCATCCATGCGGTGAGTGTGTACTAGGAAACAAACACAGCCGAATGCAAGCGATTGCTTTCATCAATGTTCGCTCGTCTGGCGGTACGTCAAAGAAAATTCGGTAGCATTCGTTCGACAGTGTGTACGTGTTGTGAAGCGATTAGCGAATGCATTTTTATTTGTATTCACTTTTGATGACCGAACCTACCAGCGAACATGAACAAATAGCCCGGCGTTGTTTTCATTCGCTTAGTGTGGACAGCAAGACGAGTTTTTAACCAATCACAAGCGATGTGCGGTTCCGTTCGTTCGCATTCGTTCGCCTAAAGGTGCATACACATACAGCGAGCGACGGCGAACGAAGGGTAACAAATGAATTCTACCAAATTTGTTCGGTGTTCAAACTAAAATTTGTCTTGGCGTCCACATTGAAGAATCCAATGCTAATGAAGTCATTCGCTCATATTCGCTGGTAGTGCTGTGTTTTTCTGGAGTATGTCATCTGATGAAGATTTAATTATAATTGCAAGTGCTGCGTAGATTATTACTAGTGACAGAACTATTCAGTCGCTGAAGCCGAGGAGAAAACGACGCTGGTGGATGAAGATGATGGTCAATTTTTGAAAGTAGGTAACGGTATAGCGGGGTAGATTTAACGCGTAATCTAACGGTCGAGCTGGAAAATCGACTTTTTCAAAATTTGTGCAAGATGAAGTTTACAGATTTTGAAAGACCATGATGATATCGATACGAAATGCAACCGAACCCCGAACGCTGTACACATTATCAACAAACAGTAAACGAATATCCTTTGATGTACGTACAGTGGACGAAACTTCGCGAAGACGACCGACTGCGTTTGGTTCTTTATTAAGTATATATCAAGCGAACGAATTCGTTTGTTAACCTTCGTTCGCTGTAAGCTTCGTTTACATTATAGCGAACATAAGCGAACGAACGAACGAATGGATTCGTTCGTTTGGTAGGGTTCACATTTTCTTGTTTACACTTAGCAGAGCATTCGCAGTTGTTGATGATCCATACATTCGTAAGCATCTTGTGGGATCCGGACGATGATATATTAATTATGTGTGGAAGTTTTATAATAGTTAAAGAATAGGCCAGAAAAAAAGAAAAATAGGAAGAAGAGGAGATGGTGGTCGACTACACTGTTTCAGAATAGGAGTGTATATAATGGAAGCATCCTTACATGAAAAACACCATGTTAAAAAAACTACGTAGGTATACCTATTTAAAAAATCCACTGTTTAATTAGACTACTTTAGTTTAATTGATGTACTGCAACTTGTGCACGTGTTGCACTTCTGCAAGGAATTGCCGAATGCTCGTCTACGTATTTAAACTGTTTACATAGAGTACGAATTTTCTTTGATGATTCGCTCGTTTACCGACACCGACCGGAACATGACCGATTGCGAACGAATTCGTTCGCTCGTGTACTATTCACCGTTTACATCTAGCGAATAGCTACGAACGAGTTCGTTCGTTCGCTTATGTTCGCTATAATGTAAACGAAGCTGTATGTGTGCTCGGCTTTGCCTGGTAATTTGACTGGGCAGATGTGCTTGAAATTGTTACAAGGCAACTTTGATTCAATGTTAACTGAGGTTATAGAGAATGATGGTCAATTACCTCGAAGATCATTTGATATTGTAGTAAGACGGAGGTCCTCCATATTATGCACTGCTTGTTTAACAGTATTTGAATCAAGGTTTGCCGGGTCCATGGATTGCAAGACCATTGAATGGCCCACAAGGTTGCCAGATCATCTGCGATAGATTTTTAGGGTCATTTAAATAGTAAAATTTACGAAATTCAAGATTTACGACAACTTATAATCAACGAATGCCGTCTAATAACTTCCCAAATATGCTTCAGAATATGCGACGACATTTTGAACAGAACTTTGAGGATAACCAGTCTTGAACTGCTCCTTTCACCTCGTCATCTGTGGCGAATCTCTTGCCGCCGAGAAACTCTTTTAGGTAGCGGAATAAGTGAAAATCACTCGGCGCCAAGTCTGGACTGTACGGTGGGTGGTCAATCTGTTCCCATCCAAAAGATCTGATGAGATTTTGGGTGTGAATGGCAGAATGGGGTCTGGCATTGTCATGCAGCAACAAAACTCCAGACGTCAGAAGACCACATCGCCGCTGCTGAAACGTTCTTTGCTGTCAAAAACCGAATCACTGACCGTATTTCACAGTCGGCGGGCTGATCGATTGTTTTAAACATTTTGAAGTAGCACTGTACTTAGCACACTGCAACAATACCAATGCAAATGGCGTCGTTTGACGAGCAAGGCATGCCGGGAGTTGGTACGCATGCGCGTTTCAATGTTTGCGCGACATTCGATTAGCTACGACGATTCGGACCTTAGTTTCCGAATAACCCTCGTACTTAATCATAGTTGTAAAGTTGTGATTGTTACAAATTAATTATTTTTCCAGAAACAGAAGAAGTTAAATTTTGTAACTACATATATATTCGTTGGAACATATTTAGAAATTGTTTGGTTTTGTTTCATATAATTTTTGAAATTTGAAAAATTTCAAATAATGTGATCTGTTTCCAATGGAATATCAACTGTAGAGCCCTTTAGTTTTTCTTATACAGATTTAATATACACACAACTAAATACAATGTAATTATATCCTTTTAGTTTTTAAAATTCTTAGTCTGGTATTTAGTACAAAACTATAACTACAAAAATTTAAGGCGACATAAATCAAAACGATAACGCATCCAGTGCTCCAAGTGTGCCATAAGATAAAAGCGAAAAATAATCAAAGTTATTTCAATGCTCTAAATATGTTATTAAATACACTTTCGATTTCCATCTGCGTCATTCCTTTTAGAAAAAAGACCAATTTTATGGTATTTCGCTGGGAAATAGGGATAAATGTTTTATTATTTTCATTGAAGTTTCCAACAATCTATAACATAATTTAATAATACGTACCGGGTCATTTCTAAAGAAATAAACTCTTCAATCTAGGTTATATTCAAGACGATTTTTAGCGTGTTTGACCTCAAGTTCGTGAGCAAAAGAGCAAATTTTGTCTAAACGAGCTAATGAAGTTGAACGCCTGAACCGTTAATAAGGTGACTAGCCATCAGCGTTCCACATTCGTTTATATTCTTGGCGTATCTCAGTACATTGCAGGTTGTTAACCTTAGATTCTACAAAACAACATTTTGAAGGACATATGGGGACTGTTTTTCTAAATTATATAGTATAAGTGGTAACGGAAAAAATATCTCCCATGCCGCACAAAAAATTTGCGTGCATTACAGTGTGTACAAAACAGATGACAACAGAGAAAAACGAAAAACTGACATTAAAGCAGGATGACACCCATTTCTAAACGTATTACTTGCCTGCTCAGCCCCAACTTTGTTAGCACTGCAGCAAATTAATCCGAATACTGTGCCATTCTCAACAACCTCAAAAAGATAAAACATGTTCAGAGTAAATTGTTAGTTAATAAGCAGAAAAGGAAAATTAATAACATTCATCCATTACGGGTTACATTGTATACACACAGACTGAGCTTGTAAAGTCTAGAATAAAATTGCTTAATCGCAAGGTATAGATCTTAAAAAATCCTAGCAAATATCGATGTAGTTTTTGAACTAGGATTAGTTTTTAAATGTATACGAAACAATCCTAGATTTTTTATATTAACTATGACCTCCATGCTCTGAAAGCTAGCGTGTTTGCCGCGTTGCAATGTAGCAATTTTTTTAAATTTAAAGCGAAATCGATACATCTATTATGATTAATAGTATATCTATAATAATCTGTTAAATGTCTAAAACAATTGGATCTCCATTATTTGAAAATAAGATTCAATATACGGATATTAGACTAAAATAACTAAAAAATCAAATAATGAAGCACGTATTTGATTGATCGATTAGTGAATACTCGATTACGTTCAATTAATACATTTTTAAAGAATGAGTTCATGAAAAATGATTAAGTATTAGGGTATTCGATTAATATAGGTAAAAACGTAAAATAATCAATGATGTGTTATACAGTAAAATTTCCAATTAACGCTACATTATTAAAGTGGTCAAGTAATCAATTAATTGATCGATTATTCGACGATTATATAAGTTAATTAGTTGTTCGATTATTCTAACGAATTACACAACAGTATATTTTTAAATACGTATAAAAAGGTACCAATTAAAGAATTATTAAAAATTCAAATAATCAATTAATTACTTTAAAGTACATCATGTTATAGATAATCATAACATTTTCAATGAATGCCATATTATTAAATATTCCGTTATGCTATTACAAAAACCTTGATTTTTTGAGAAAAAAAAAAGCTTGCATATTCGGGTATTCGAATAATATTATTAAAAAGGAATCAAATAATGAATTATACGATTGCATTGGAAAGGTGATCGAGTGTTTAATTACTTGATTAACGTAACAATTCGAACGGCGTTTTCTAAAATATAAAATAATTTATTATACAATTATTCTGAACAATTTTGAACAGTTATTCAAGTAATCAACTAATGGACTGATTATTCGACGATTACATAAATTAACCAGTGGTTCGATTATTTTAACAAATTATTCAACAGTTTATTTATAAAATCGAATAAAAAGTTACTGATTAAACGATCGTTAAACAATCAAATAATCAATTAATTAACGACTTTGAAGCAGATCATGTAATCGATAAGTGTAGAATTTCCAATTACTGCCACATTATTAAAGTAGTTAATTACTCCTTTATGCTATTACAAAAATGTCGATGTTTAGAGAAAAAAAAATGCTTACGTGTTCGGGTATTCGAATAATATACGTAAAAAGAATCAAATAATGAATTATACGATTGTATTGGAAAGGTGGTCGATTGTTTAATTACTTGATTAACCTAACAATTAGGAAAGGGTTTTCTAAAATATAAAATAATTTATTATACAATTATTCTAAACAGTTATTCAAGTAAACAATTAATGGATCGATTATTCGATGTTTACCAGTTGTTCGATTATTCTAACAAATTATTCAACACTTTATTTATAAAACCGGATAAGAGGGTGCCGATTAATCGATGATTAAAAAATCAAATAATCAATTAATGATTTTGAAGGAGATCATGTAACGGATTACTATATAACATTGATTTAAGCAATTAGTAAGAACAATAATTAAATTCTTACAATAATAATCAATTAGTCAATTATTCGAATATTAGCAATTAATAGTTTATTTCATTAATATAGGGAAATGGATCGATTAATAATCAATAAGCACAGTTTTTCTAAAATGTTTTCGACCTAACCTAGAAACTTTAATCGAATTCACAACATTCCGATTATCAAACGTTATTAAAAATCTGAAATTTCCAACTTGTTTTTTTTTAATCAAAACTATTACTAACAATTTGCACAGCTACAGGAAGAACGCCCCTAGAAGTGTTATATTCTTAAATTTGGAAGGAAATTTTTAATTCTGTTAATTGAAATCTGACCTCTAATAATTATGTAATGAAAAAATAAGCGCAACAATATGATGAAAACATTGTTGCAATTTCTTACACAAAGAACAGTTACTACGTGTTTTTCGACTCTTAAAAATGTGTTTTTCGAGAACATTATCTCATTTGCGCCTATTATCTCGATATCATGTTTGGTATTATTTTACAAGGCGACCTTTAACACATGGCGTTTAAAAATAGCATTCGTTTGATACATTATTTAAACAATGCTCTATTATTTACACTGGGGAAATAACAATGATAAAGTATATCTTCTTATCCATAATATAATAATGCTATTCCTAGTTTACTTGATAAAATAGAAATCAGGACGAATTGCGAACACAGAAGCAGCGCAAAAAACAAACCAGTTAATACGGATGTCCTTCACTGAGAGATAAACAACATACTAATATAAATACTAATGAGCTTCAGTAATATAAATTGTACTAATAATTATATTTTTCAATTCGTTTATTAGTTTTATTTGCGATGTTTCCATTAAAACGTATTCCAACTCAGAAATAAGAGTCCCAGTTTGCATAAACACAACTGTATTTGGCAATACTTATTTCTTAATAAGCCAATGAAGTAGCTGATAAGATGCAGATATTTGTAGTTTTGAAAAATGTCCACGATTGCAAAATTATTTCGAAAATTACAAATCTGCCAGAGAATGACGTGCTTTATTTGTTACTGACCTAACGTTTTAACCCGTTGGGAGCCTCAGCGACATTCTTTAACAACTTTTGACTATTTACATTAAATGACAACAAAACAGCAGCAGTTCTCACAGAACATGCAGGTTCTAATAAGCAGGTATTCATTATGTCAGGAATACATTATATGCATCGTCGAGTGAGAAATTGCTTCATACGGATTCAGATAAAGATAAAACGATGAGTATGTTGTTCACCGTTAAGGAAATTGTTGTTACGAGAATAAAGTGTATTACTTTTGTGCGGTAACACAAACAATTTATTTTGCTACACTTCTTAAAATACGGTTAATTCATTAGTTGAACAATATTTAAAAAGCGCTTGATGTTCAGAGTGATTTATATTTCTATAAAAGAAAGGTAGACCCTCTGGATACAGCTGCTATAACTCTTTATTTTCTAAATAACCCTAAGTAGGAATCATTGAAACTGTTGAATTTACAGCCAAGGTTACGATATATAACCTCCCTTATAACACGAGTTACATGTTTCTAAAATCACTTTGATGAATTTCTTTTATTTGTAATGTCATCTAACAGTATTGTTGACAAATGTATTTAACTTTTATTACTTTGAAGTTCCAAATTTATCGATGATTCCAAAAGCAACTCTCTGAATTTCAAGTGCACTTAACAGTTAAATTGATCACAGTTAAAAACAACCGCCTGTCTATAAACCGACGCTTGAAGAATCCTCTACTGAAACCTTGATAAGGACTTTATTATTATTTTTAACTATTTGATGAAACAAAACTTGTTTCAAATTTTTAGTTAAATTTTATAAACGACAATAACGTAAATCAGAGGAGTGTACAGGTACGTTCTCACATAAACAAAACTAATCATTAACTTTCTAACAACACTCAGATTTTTCTTAAGCGCGTCATTAGCAACGGACCATAGTTAGGTGAAAAACACGATGTAACACTAGGGCGCGAGGCTTCCTTGACCTGCTTACCAATGTGTAAATATACAAATATGACAATCAAATTAAATAATAAGATAAACAGACAACATTATTATATGTATTTGCGGTGTTTTATCGAATGTTGCTAATAACAGGCGGATTTTCTAATTTCTAGTATATCCTTCTTCTAACATTTTTTTATAAAACTTTTCATTAATTTTAAACGTGTAATTCCCAAATAATATAGATCGTTTCACACTTCAAATGCACTGTAGGTTTAAGTCAGACACAGCGTTGTATAAAATCTTGGAAAATTTACCACAGATACAATATTCAAGCCCTATCAAACAATGGTAGACTTACCAGTAAACTCATTGTCTGTCAAGAAGGCATTGTTACTTTTTTTCCAGCAGTACTTAAACTTTTATTTGTTTATAATGAGAAGAATTTAAAAGGCGATTTCAACAAATTTTACAATTAGTATACTTATATTATTAGGGGTTTCTATTTATAGCTACTCGTATAATTAAAAATTTTATATTTACATACCTAAATAACACAATTTATGCATTTATACAACTCATTCATTTTGTTCATTGTAATCAAAGTCCCCATCGCTGTCTTCATCCACAATAATAATAATAGGTTCAATGTCGTTCATCATATTGCTTATTTCTCACATAGAATTTTCCACTTTTTCTACATGGCGTACATAATAAGCCATCTAAAGTTACATTGCGATACGCTTCTAGAATTAATTTTCGCACATCCTCGGTCTTTAAAAGTGGCGTTCTTTGAAGCGACGTATGTGTTTACTTGGCTTCATGCGATTTCAATGAAATTTAACTCACAGTGATAAGGAGCGAGCCGTAGTACATTCACATCACATTTTTCTGCAATATCTTCTATTATTTTTTTGTTTAATACCTGTTTAAAAGTAACAACAACTCTAATAATGCTTCTTTTTTAATATTAGAGATGTATTTTAAATAGATAGAATTATATAATTTCAATAATTTAAAAATACGTAAATACATGAACTTGTTTGGCTACACATGAAAAAGTTAACAGTTTGAAAACCTCTGACACAAACAAACTCAACCTTATATCACTGCATGGGACTTATGGGGTGGTATGCGGAACTGGCAACGCAGGATTCTTAGATTGCCCTGTGCTGCCCTCAGTGTATTTAAAGTGTGAAAATCAGTATAGTCAGAGATTTCTCCAATGCTTGCTAATTTTGCGATCTGGCAACGATGCAAATTATCGCGCGTAGATACGAAAATGTTAGAATACTTTTGTTGTGGATTTTGTTTATGTAAAATAACAAACCAAAAAAAAGGCAGCGCAAGTAAAAACATGAAACAAACAAATGTGTTAGAATGAAGGTTCTTTCCTGTTTTTGAGGTTATGCAAGACAAGTTGTTTTTAGATTGGCTTAAGCTATTTGTATTATTCAGTAAAGGATGCATTTATTTTACTGTTTTAAGCAATTTGTGAAAATATTAGAGGTTTTCGAATTGTTTCAATTATAAATAAAATTTAATGGTTATTTTACACAGAGTAATCATAATTTAAATCAGAATAACTTTAATAAAATCATTATTTAAATCAAGTTTTTTTGTTAAATTTCCGCCTATGGCAGAGTGAGTAGTTCTTAAACCAACATTTAACATTTAAACATTTGAAAATAGGTTCGAATTTGCTTTTCCTACAGCAAAAAGGAACCAATTACATAAAAAAAATCTTTGTGCGGTTGCAATGATTTGTTTTATGACTACATTGAAGTAACGGTTTCTGTTGCTATCTTATACTTTGCAAAAAGATAATTTTGTCCTTTACTTCATGCCCTCAACAATCCGAAATTGTATTTTTAATAACAATTTCATTGATACAGTAGCGACATTCATGGAAATATTGGTACATCTACTAAACATTACATTAGAATACTTCAAGGGGGCTATATTGATTATTACAAAAACTGGATTGAATGCAGATTTTTCTAATTTTAGAATATATTTTTTACTATATTTACACAAATTTATAAAAACTCCTGGAAATCCCTAAAAGCAATTGTATAGAAAATTAAATAATGTTTTACTGGAAAGTTTGTGTAACAATACATTTAATTATAAAAAAAGGGCGGGACTTATGTTACAGATTTATACAAGGTGTCACAAAATTGACGCCCGTGATTTTGGGATTTGATTCGGGGTTAAACAAAACAAATCCAATATTAAACGAGGATTTTTCTGATTGTCATGGTTGTCGAGTTATTGATAAAAAAGTAAATAATAAGCGTTAGCACACGGTTGCACCTATTAGTTGTGTAACATATACAAATTAGGTGGCTATGGAGATGATAAACGTGTATGAATCGTTCTGTCTTTTAACACTATAAACAGGTAATTTAAATCCACAAAAAAATCAGGCAGGACATCAACCTACACTAAGCGTCGCACAAGAAGAGCAGGTCCTTGAATTTGTTGAGGCGGAACCAAATACAAGCCTTCAAATTTCACCGTTCCAAACGCATTAAAAAAATACAATTCACAAATTATTAAGAAGAAATGGCCTGCATCTATTTAGGCCTCAAAAAGTTCAAGTTTTGCATGACGGGGAGAGGGAGCTTCGAGTCAGTTTTTCTAGATGGTTGTTGCATAGCGTAAAAATGATGACTGATATTGAAAAAATTCTGTGAAGTGATGAATTCACATTTACTGAGACGAATATCGTAAGTACTCATAATCTGCATGAATGTTGGGATGAAAACACTAATTTAATACGGAAATCAGCTTATCAAAGACGATTGTCAATAAACATTTGGGCTGGGTTATTAAAAAATAAACCGACTTAATTCAATCTTAAATTTTTAAACGATAATTTACCATTGCCATTGTTCGATGAAGTTTCATGAGTAGTTAGACCAAATTGTTGGTTCCAGCATGATGGTGCACCGTCACATTATGGAATGCAAGTGAGAACTTTCCTGAATGAAAATTCACCTGAGAGGTGGACCCATACCATTGTCTCCTAGATCACCGGATTTGAATCCGATGGATAACTTTTCTGGGGTCATTTCAAAGAAAACGTTTACCGCGCACCTATTGTGAAACCTGAAAATATCGTAGCTCGTATTCACGATGGTGTGGCGCCCATAAACGAAAATATGCTACAGAGTGTTCGTGCTTCCGTGATAAATCGTGCTAATGTTTTGCCTTGAAGTAGAAGGCACCGTATTTGAACACACTTTGTGACAATAGATGTGAACAATATTCTTTTGCTAATACCACTCGTTTAAAATAAATAAGTTGAATGTTAAAATTTCGTTTTGGATGAACAACTTGACAACGAAAGATAATCGGAAAGATTTCTTAATTTCAAATTGATTTTAGCCTTTTGCATTAAATCCTGGGCGTCAAGTTTGAGATACCCTGTATACGTTTTGAGGTTTACTTTAAAGGCTAACAGAAGATTTGTTGAAGGGCAGTAGTAAAGCCAGTTCAACTTCGGCTAAAATTCGTAGTTGCATTTTACTTCTACAACATGCCTTACTGCATTATTACAGCATAGTACTAACAATAATAGAAAACCGTACAAGCAAATATTTTCTGCCACTTTCGAATTACCCTGTAAGTTGTATGCCACCAATTTCTCTGAATAAAACGTCGGGAAGCCTCCCGTAAAATTTCTACACCCATGATACCAACAATTACTATACAGAATGCTCTAATTTTCGCTCCGTATGAAAATGTGTTGTTTACACACGTATTTTAAAGATAAGTCAAAGAAACAAAGGAAATAGCAATTAAAGCTACCTGTTGACGCCTATCGACGACTTTCTTGAACGATAAAGACTGAGAACGTTGACCCATACCGGTTAACACCAAAAATTTGACTATCAACTTTAACAGCGACAAAATTTAGGTCAAGCTATCTATAAATTGCGATGTATTATTCAATGAATGGGGCAAACATCAATCATGTATATTACTAAACTTCGCGAAACATCATTATTTGTCCGAATAGAAGATAATAAATTACTTTCCCACTTTAAATTTCATTCGAACAATGGACAAGCTTCTCGAGAGTTAATTAGAAATATTCATCTGATATACTAAATAATACTGTAACAAAAATTATATGGACAAATTGTTGATTTTGGAAACTAGATGTAGAATTTTCTAAAGAGAAAATACATTCCAGATACAAATTTTTTGTGGAATAGTGTGAAAACGGCGACTCTCAGTCTTATTGCTAATTCTAAACAAAGTTTGTCAAAAAGCAGCTTCTGCGGTTAACAAACCTATCAAAGTTCTTATTTGAAGCATAAATTGATCTCGTAGGCTTTTACGGGGTTTTTAAAATTTAAGTTCTATTCTTTTTTATTTACAAACAGGCAATTAATGGTACGATACTTATAATGTTAAATATAAAAATTAGAACTGAAATAGTTGTGTGAAAATGACAAGATTCCAAATTTTGAAGTTATTTGTAAAACGGCTGCCTTATTTAACTAGATTGTATCGCATAAAGTCGACTCACTTCCGTTTCGACTGTATACTTTTGCTCATTTCTCAGTATTTACAGAAATTAAAAAACTAACAGCAGTAATACGTTTTTGACTTTAATAATACTTCATACAAATTCCTATAGCATTTCTACAATTTTGCATTATTGCAGCGATCGTATAAAATATTATTTAAACATCAGACGTTCATTTTTGTCAGATTTTGATTATAGACTCATATAATGTTTGCCGGCCTCGGTGGTCTAGTGGTTAGCGCGTTTGCCTTTAGATCCGAGGGACACGGGATCGAACCTGATTGAGGTCGGCGAGATTTTTCTAGCGGGGAAAAATCTGAAAATGCGCCTTCTGTCGGATAAGAAGTAATGCCGTAGGTCCCGTGCCACTGCGATGTGTGACACGTTAAAATTCACTACTGGAGTTGGAATTACACCAGATAGGCAAAATTCATTGTACGGGTGGGCAATAAGCCAATGATGGCTGCAGTGCATAGAGATGCTTGGAAAACCGCTTCCTAGATCTCGCTCTTTCAAAGCAAGCAAGCATATAATGATTAGAATTTTGCATCAGCATTGACTTCCTTAATTTGCCAGTACATTAGAGTCTCGCTAATCCGGACTTGATGGAACCGGACCCTGTCCAGACCACCGAAAGTCCGGAATAAGTTTTAAAACGTCTGTAAAAAAGTTTTAGATGGGTAAAACTATCAAAATCGATGTTTTTATCATAAAAATGACTTTTTCAGTCTCAATACTACAAGGCAAGCTTATTTTTTAACCTACGAATTGATTTACGATAAAAAACAAAACATTTTATTAACTGAAATTCAAAGTTTACTGATTGTACGGTACTAAAGAAAACTAGAGCACATGATTTAATTAAAAGCTGTAAAAACGAAATATGTAAAGTTTAAATTCTATAGGATACAATTTTATGATGATTTGTTTTTTAGGTCCGTCCGAATTAACCCGATGTCCGGACTAGTGGGGCCCGGATTACCGAGACTCTACTGTAACTGCAAGGGCAGGTTAATATTTTGATATTTTATTTCCTTTTACATAGGTCACGGTGTCTGTAGAACTTTAAAATAAGCTTGTTTGATTAAATGGGTGATTGATACTGTAGACAATCTATTCCTGACAGTTTTTGCTAGTGTCTGAGTCTTTACAGCAAATTACAAGGTGCTGAGTATATTTTTGAGGTTAGAGATTTACTTAAAGTTCTTAATTGTGCACTGTTGAACCGTCGCTATAACATATTAGTTGAAAACCCACTAGGAACAGCCATTCCCTGTTATTGGTCAAGGGAAATTGAGTATGGTTTTTGAGACTAGATATGGTTGTAGTTTCCTGTGATCTTAAGAATCTTGCATTATCGTGTTTATAACCTCAATTTGCAAGTATGTGCAAACGCACCCAAGCAGAAAATTATCCTTTCTGCGGGTCATTTCCTTTTAAATAAGACACCGTGTCTGTAAAAAAAAAAGGTTCATTAAATGATTAATTGAGTCTGTAGACTTTCTTTCTCTAGCAGTTTCGTTTAGAATATTGTTTTCGTTCTTCAATAGGCGAGAAGTTGTACAAAAATGCGTTTATAAATTCACTGCACATTCGAAACAGGTCAACATGGTTTAAACTGCAACTAATCCAACATTAAGGCCGGATTGCAGAAGGAAAAGTAACGGATAATTAGCATCTACCATTGAAGATTATTTATACAATGCATGGAACCTGTTGATAATTGATTAGTAGTCACAAATCACCATGGTCACTGCATTGCACAACAATATTCATTTATCATTGGAAATAAACACGATATACCTATCTTCTTAATTAGTTTTTAGCACGGAAGGCTTTCCGGAAGTGTTTTTAATCCTTCGAGTTGGAGTACATACTGTAATCCAATTATGTGGTTATTTAGCAGCACGATAAAGCAAAAATTATTTTAATGTTAGACATTAATGTAACATCTTATTAAAAAATTTATTGGAAGGACTGTGTACAAATATTTGCTAGGAAAATTGAGGGCCTAAAATATGAGGTCTAGTAAAGATTTAAAAAATAAAAAGTGTTGTGACTACATTTACGTACAGAGATTGGCCAATATAATTTAATAAAAATGCCAATTATCATACTGTTTATTTTTGCGTTATATTTGCAATGTAACATCGTGCAAGGCCTTAATAATACAGTGCAATCGTGATAACGTGAACGCGAACGACCCGGTAATAGTGAATTTTATCAATGACCCTGTATAACGTGTATAATGAGAACTTTATTGCTCTCCTTAATGTGGACAATAAACAGTCAAACATAAGAGGTGTCTAATACTCATCTTTCTCTGATGGGTATCCCCAAACTAAACTGTAATTAAATATAATCTATTTTGTAACTATATCAGGTGTTAATGAGATCGAAACTACACTTATTTAAGTTATTTTTTCCTTGCGTAGGTTTAAAAAATTCACATTAATAAATAAGTAATACAATCATGTTATAATTGTTAATTATTAAAAACATTAATTAATAATATTCTATTTACTTAAATAAATAATAATACATAATTCACTTGAGTAAGGTGGCTTTAAAAAAATACATTTGGTTTAAGTTTTTCTCTGTAGATTAAACTTGATCTTTCCGATGGCAATCCTTACCACTGCATCATCCCAGCCATCTTTCCTGCTACACTATCAATAAGTTAAAATTACATATAAATACAGTAAGACCCCGTTTAGCGCGTCCACGGTTAACGCTGATTTGATATAACGCGGTCTGCTCGAAGCCTAACAAAATTCAATTCAAATTATCGCGGCATTTCACTAATTCGTATATAATACGATTATTCCCGAACACGACCCAATCAGCAAAAGGTGGCAATTCGTATAGCGCTGTACTTCCCCTAGATCTATGTTTGGTGCGTTTGTTTTCATGCATCGTATTCATTAGCAGTCAAACAGTGTCCACGCTGTTAATACAATTTGGATTGAAGAAGAACCTAAAGCACTTGCAAGAGATTTCCTTAGTAAAAGTTTGGTAACGATAAGCGAAACCGCGGATCAAATTGTAGCGAATAATCCCGATTTTAAAAGGAGTGCCAAAGCTGGATGCGATCTCCTGCTACCGACATTTGCTTAACGAGAGAAAAAGAAAGGGATATATGACACTAGACGACTTTATCGCAAAAAATCCAGAATTTCAGATGACCAGGACCTTTATTACAAAAATTAACTTTATATTTCTGTGGGCATATGTTTATGTGTTATGTGACACATAAACATATGCAAATTAATATAAAAATAACTTAATATTAAAGCAAAATTTGTTAATTTTTGTTCACGTGTTTCCCTTCCCCTATTTACTATGTGTTAAAATGACCTCGTTTAACGCTGTTTCATTTAGTGCCTTGTCGTCTAGGAATGCATCCTAAGCGCTAAACAAGGTCTTACTGTACTTTTTTTAGGGAAAATAAAATTTTCCAAAGATGTATAAAGTTTATTACAGAAAAATTGTACAAGTTAAAGTCAATATCCATAGCTTTAAAATACATTATAATTGTTTGAATATCAACGTCAATCAGTTCGGGTACCTTAATTTTAAGTTAGGGAGTGATTAAACGAAAACTACCCGCAGCGATGGATAGGTCGGATAGCGAACGCCAATTTTGCTGTACTAAATCCTGGTGTGAGAACAGTACCCTGGCCGCCGCGGTCACCAGATTTAAGCCCGTTAGATTTCTTCGTTTGGGGCTATGCTAAAGAAAACGTTTACAGCACACCCGTTACAACCCGCGACGAATTGATTCTAAGGCCTGTATGATACTGCATAGAATTTTGTACAAAATTCTGTCCATGAGCATGCGCAAATAAGTCCAAATTATGTTAACATCTGTGAGAAAACTGTCAAAATAATCATGTGACTGTCGATAAGGTAGAAATCTATCAAGGTTTAATAATAATTGTTTACTTTTGTTTACATAACCTAGAATGTTTTATATCTTTTCATGGATTGTATTATTTTTGCGTTTTCGGGAAGGTTTTTTTTTTGTTTATAATTTATATTAAGTTTGTGTAGAATGCCTAGCGTTAAGAGATTTTAGATGGAACATGTGGTAAAACACTTATCTCTCTGCCCTCTGTGTCATTGATGAACACTAGAAAGTGCTCGTTTGCGCATCGACTTGACTTTGTTTCTGAACAAAATTCTGTAGACTTTAGAGCACCAGCTACAGAATTTTATACAAAATTTTGTATGCTGTATGACACGGCACAGAATTTTGTAAAGCCATAAATGCATTAATTCGATGTTGCCAAAAATGTGTTGACAATAGTGGATTGCACTTTGAGAATCTTCTTTAATCTTCTTGTTTCTTTTTTGTTATTTTATAATATTTTTTTAAAACAATATAATTTGTTTTGTATTGCTAATATCTCCGAAACTAGCACTTTCATTTATGATCTGTAAAAGCGCATTTTATTCCAAAATGAATGAGGATTTCGAAAAAAAGGGTAAAACATTGAAAAATCCCAATGGCGTACCTTTCTTCTTGAAATAAATAACGTTGTAACCCCATTGCACGTCACTAGTATGACGCGTTTGGAAGAACACAACTTCAGAAAATAACCATACACAAGGAAGGTACGCGTACAAAATTTTGTTTAATTTGCTGAAACACCCTGTATAGACTATACAGCGTTTTACATGTCAGGATCATAAGTTTCCCATCATTCTTTATTAAAGTCTCGTTATGTATTCAAATGATAGATAAGTTGGATTTATAATTCAACTCATCGGGTCTCTCAATTTTCTTCCCCCTAACCTTAATTTCTACATTTGTAATGTTTTACTCAAAGCTAGACGCTTTTTAACATTGCCATTATACCGTGTGCTTGTCAAGTTGCGAATAAATTCTTTCAAATTGTAATAAAGATCTTCTTACAGAATTTTTCATATTGTATTTTTTTTTTATTTTGAGTTGCAATGACTTAATAGAAGATATTAAATGCCTCTCGTTTTTATTGGGGATATTTTTCTGGTGTTAGGATTATTGAAAAACTAAAGAATATTAATTTTTTACACATTTTCATAATACGATTGTCAAGATAATCTACCTCAGAAGTGTAGCACTCTTAAATCCGATTTAATGAAATTTAAGCTGAAACATATTTTGAGTTAATTCGATGATTACTAAATTAAAACTGGATACCAAAATAGATTGGCCAATGGACTACCACAGTGTTGCAATAATAATAAATTATCGATAGTCATTATTTGAAAAAGCAATTAAGAACATTTAATTTATGGACTAGGTTTGTTCGAGAATTTATCCCGAAAACCTCCCGTTGGAATTTTGGCGTATTTGTTCTCAAAGTTACAAGTTCATTGCATTTAATTGTATTTAAGTTGAACCAGATCCAGACAGCATAAAAATACGTTTTACACACAATTCAAGGAAACAGAGTAGTCGGTACAATAAGAACTTTGAACTTTGCAGTGAAAGTATCGTAGCATTTATGAATTTAAATGAACCGACAGGCATTTCGCCACCGCAGTGCGTTTACTTGAAGTTTCATTACTAAAGACAGGTACCTTTGCCTTTTACCAACCTGTAGGTAGCAGGAGGTAGACTGCTATCCTTGTACTAAATTGATATTTGCGTTTCATTCAATGGCCGCCGCTATAAAAATTTGGAACATGCAATTTCCCACAGAATAACCGTTATTTATTTGGAAAGGTTTAATATATCAAAGGATCCAAAAAAAGCTGATCCCCAGCGGGATGTGGAATGAAAAGTCACGTCTTTTCTAGACGAAAGGAATGTTTATAATGTCAATTTCAGGTTAGGTTGTGTTGGCTGGAATTAAATAATAATGAAATGTCATTTTTAGGAGCAGAAATCTTTTATTAAACAACAGTAAAAGAAATGAATAAACCTGAACTAATGTAATGATCACAACAAATGTTAAAAACGTCTGCCTTCTTCCTCCAAACATTTCTAAACTCGTCTTCTCATACCTTCAAAAACATTTTGTAATAATTGAGGTGAGTTGTTAATTTCTTGACAGTTTTCTTTAATTCTAAGTTTCAGTTCATTTAAATCATTAACTGGAGTTTTAAAAATGGTGTTTCAAATAGGGCTATAGAAAAAAGTCCAAAACAGTAATACCACAAGAGCGAGGGGCCAGGTTGTTGTAGTATTCCTACTAATGATTCGGTCATCAAAATATTCGCGTAAAAAATTACTTGTATCTGCAGCTGCATGAGCTGTTGCGCCATCCTGTTGCAGAAAACCATCCCGTAGCTCATCATCGTGCAGTTCATTTAAGAAAGGTTGCAATAATTCGTTCCTGTACCTTGCTGCAGTTAGCGTGCGTTCGAAAAATATTGGCCCAACTAACCTACGACGACTCATTTCAACCCAGATTCCTATTTTCTGTGGATGAAGGGGAGCTTTAATTATTGTAACGTGTGGATTCTCGCTACTCCAAATCCGCATATTCTGTGAATTAACATACCCATTAAGGTAAAACCAAGCTTCGTCGGAAAAAAAGGTTAAATTTAACTGATCATTATCGAGATTATCCAAAAACCAACGACAAAACTGAACTCTTTTTGGATAATTCTGTTCTAAAAGCTCCTGAACGGAAATAAATCGGTAAGGATGCAGATGCAAAGCTTGTCTCAATATTCTGTGGCATGTTGAATTAAAGCAGGTACTATCTGCTTTGACCTACCAGACCCTTCTTTCCTTCCAACACTTCCAGTTTCTCGAAAATTGCTGACTAAATTCTTAACCAAAGCATAACATTTTCGGTATGTAATAATTTTATTGGGATACCTCTCTCGGAATTCCACAAAACAAGGAGGAATCGAATAGGTCCATTCTCCGTCAACTTGAAAGCTGTTCCGAAAGTAAGATTCAATAATGAATGCTCTTTGAAACGTATTAAAAATCATTTTAATAATCTGTCAGATTCGTATCAAAAAAAAAGATAACTAATTTATCTGACATCATAAACATTCCTTTAGTCTAGTAAAGACGTGACTTTTCATTCCACAGCCCGCTGAGGAGCAGCTGTTTTTGGATTTCTTGATAGGTTAAACGTCAATGTTTAATGCGGTGACAAACGATATAAAAATGGAAAATTTAATATACTTTGTGGTAATCAATAGTTCACTTGCATTATTTCTCAATCACGCAACAGTCGGTTGGTCAATAATGACTGGCGTTAAAAATACCAGTAGATAAGTAAATAATGCACCCATCTAAAGACCGAGACAGCTTAAACGTAATTATTTACTTTTTAGAATTAATGCAAACATACAGTTGGATTAAGATAAGAACCTCATTTAAAATACAATTATTTTAGGAAGATTTCGTTTAATTTAAATAGCTTTTTGCACTGGTGCTGGTACGACGATGTGTAACAGCAATAACAAATAATAATTTATTCGTATTTACACTCGTAAGCAGATTACATTTATGATTCCAGAAATAAATTATCACTCGCTTCTCCCATATTAACAAGCAAACATACGAATACTTTATTGAAATTAATGATATTGTAACAAATGAATGCAGTCCTTCGAATTGAATGATTTGAATATTATTAAATAGTATTTATTCTATAGACTGCCTATGTTTTTAAACGGAACACCCCTCTCCAATCTTTGAATTATAAAAAACGAGGTATGCTTCTCAAAAATAAAGTTGTAGTAGAAGATATCCCGTAAGGTAATCATTTGAACCGATTGTTTTCATAAAGTAAAAAACTATGGATTTGCAAATAAAACACTTGGTATTGACGGTTTCACTAAAATAGTCGGAAATTCAGAGCTTTTCTCAAAACAGTGTTACTATCTGCGAATGACAGTTAACATTTTCGAAAACGTGAAAGTGATTCTGAATTTTTTTCAACTGGCGAGAGCTTTTGTGATGTTGCAAAAATTTGGGTTAAAGAGAACATAAATTTCAAATTACTTGAAGACCAACATCCTTTTGTTGTTTACAGACATTGATTCAATCTCGCACATTGAATTTATGATGTTTATTGTTAATGATCAATTTAACAAACGATAAAGCTACTGGAAATGTAGAACAAGCTTCCGAAACCGAAGTTCAGTTAAGACATTTGATAGCTGATTTACTTTCTATATTCTTTACATATATTGAAAAGTCACATATGTTGAATTTATAACGTCTATTTTTGCAGAACTAGCCTTCGAATCCGAAGTGTAGTCAATTCAAAGTTGACTTATTTATAGTCTTTATAGACATTGAAACGTCTTATACATTACGTTTACGACGTTTATTAATTGATTAGTTTTTCCTATGTGTTTGGTGGTAGCTCAGTTGATAGAACGCTCGCATTTTGAATAAACCGTTTCTGGAATTTTTGTCGTTTCGATTCAACATTAAACTGTAGGTCCCCCATGTTTCTACCTTAGCGCTGAGGAGAAACACGTGGCAGAGAAGAGGCCAATGCCTAGCAGTGGGACAAAAAAGCTGTCAATGATGACCTACGACAAAGTTACTGGAAAGCATCGAAAATCGGGGAGTGCTTGATACTTCTGTTTTTTACACATATTTTTGACGTCTAATATAGTGAATTTAAGTGGGTTAGTCCTATTAAAACGGGCAATTTTACCAACGATTAAGCTATCGGACACGCAGCACAAGCCTCCGAAACCGAAATGCACTCAGTACACTTGAAAACTGATTTACTTGTAAGTCTCAAACATTAAATTTATGACAACTACTTTTATTGATCAACAATCAACAAAGTTACTGGAACGCAGCGGAAATCGGGGAAAATTTGATGCTCCTTTTCTTTATACATATTTAACGTTTAATTTAGTGAATTTAAGTGGGTTAGTCCTATTAAAACGGGCAATTTTACCAACGATTAAGCTATCGGACACGCAGCATAAGCCTCCGAAACCGCAGTGCAGTCAGTACACTTGAAAGCTGATTTACTTGTATTCTTTACAAACCTTCGAAAGTCTCAAACATTGAATTTATGACAATTCCTCTTATTAATCAACCAACAACAAAGAGACTGGAATCGAGGAAAATTTGATGCTCCGTTTCTTTACACATATTTAACGTCTAATATAGTGAATTTAAGTGGGTTAGTCCTATTAAAACGGCCAATTTTGCCAACAATTAAGCTACCGGACAAGCAGCACAAGCCTCCGAATCCGAAGTGCCCTAGGTATTCTTGAAAGCTGACTTACTTGTATTCTTTACAAACCTTGAAAAGTCTCATACATTATTATTGAGCAATGTTACCAACAACAAAGTTGTTTGTTGGCCCGGTGAAAGACTTATATCCAGAGATATTTCTCAGCCAAGTTACTTTAGTTAGTTTAAATTCGTACTGAAGATGGCAGCTTAGTTGCCGAAATACGTATTTAGGTGTTCTAGATCATTCTAAATATGATGGTAATGGGTTTTTTGAAGTTCATTAGCAACAAAGTTACAAGAAAGCATCGAAAATCGAGGTGTACTCGATTCTTTACAAATGTTAAAAAATCTCGGATATTACGTTTATGAGGTTTACTTTTATTAAAATGTCCACTTTTTTACGATAAAGCTACTGAAAATGCAAAACAAGCCCCCGAAATCGGGGTGTAGTTAATAGATGTAATTTTGGAGGGATCTATGGTATTTTGAATGTAGTAAATCAGCTTTGGTGTTGGAACTCACTCATAGAGGTCTTCCCTTAAAAATGATTAAAATTACAATTACACGTTTTAATAATGCGATATCAAACATGTCAAACCTAGATGTATACTATTTTATATTTTTATATAACAGATTCACATTTTGTAGTCCTATTGTATATATTTAAAAGATAACTAAAAACTGGAAATTCCAGAAAAAGTTAATGAGAACACGTGATTATAATTAATTTTCTTGTTCCATTAGTTACTGTATATTTTAATACAGTAGCAAAGTTCGAAGGAGGACTCGCTATGTCTTCTATCTTATTGTTACAGACATATTCTATCGCTAATTGGTTTTTTGTATTATTTATCAGCTGTTGTTGGTTTAAAAATACAAGTTATTAGATTTAAACTGAATTTTATTCTTACTCTTACGTTAGCACGGGCAGTAGGTGGATAACTGTGTTACTGCTCCGTGTATTTAAAAAATCTTTTATGCAAATTGTATTGTTTTATTTTTTGGGGCTCTTAAAGATTTCATGTGATCCTGCATAATCTAGAGGCGGATGAAGCAATTTTAAGATCTTCCATACAAATTTAAATTGTGATTTGGGCTATTGTGGTTAACAACAATAATTTCCGATCCAAGTATTGTACAACGCAGTAGCCCAAGGTTATTTCATCTTTGCACAAAAACGCAACAAGAGTATTAATTACCTGAAATTTATAGGAACAAAGCGGGAAATGGTACTATATTTGAATCGACAGCTTAAAACCAATAGTTTCGTGACAATTCGACAATATTACTTACAATAAATAAAATTTTCTGCATTAAAAATAAAAATACGAAAAGCAACAAACGCGATGTATTTTTATACGATTTTTTTTGTATAACAGTGTAATGTGCACTGAAACTGTACCATATCTCTTTTTGAACTTTGCATCAAGCGACCTTTAACTTCAAGGATGCTTTCAGTTTATTTACAACTTGTTTATATTTAATTGCTATTGGCGAATAGACAAAAAGTAGACAGAGTAAAAAACCACGCATGATTTGCTTAAAAATATGTCAAACATAGGAGCTGACAAATACATATGCAACACCTTGTAGAAAAGGACACAGCGAACTTTTAGGAATTATCAGTTTAATAATTACGCCGTTATTGTTTGCAAGTCCATTAACTGTCATGACTACCACGTAATTATTTTTAAACGCACAATTATTAGGTACACATAATGCAATAATTAAATACTATGACTATTTAATAAAAATATTGGAAAACCCTTAACCAATTTAATTTGTACGACCTCCCAACTATCTGTTAACAGGCTCAATTTTTTAATCTTTTGAAAACATAGCAGGAAAAATGAAAACTGGCTATCCTGCTGATCAAGCAGAAATAGGATTTTCATATAAAATTGTTATTATAAAATACAGTTTGAGTATGAAGTCATAATATAGAGTTTTAGATAAGAATACTAACTTCCTTTTATCAACTAGTTTTTCGCCTTCCTTCGTTGAAACATTATCAAAAAACAAATCTAAAATTCCTTAAACAATAAAAGTACCATAGAAAAAGTCACGTCAGAAATAATCACGAATTTATGGAAACGGAAAACATGATCAAGTCTGTGTTTTAGTAATAAACAGCAAACAATATATAATTTAAATAATTTTGCAGGCACACATTCATGAATTATTAATGATTTCGAGCTTGTTTTAAATTGTTACCGCATACGATGCGCTTCAAGGATACCCTGCTTTTATCAACAACTTATTTTTGTGTAAATGGGTTGTAATTATTGCAACAGAACAATAACTATCATGGCGGTATTTGCTCGAATTATTCTTTAGGGTTACGCAGCTAGAAAGTAAAACAGAAAATTCAAATTTTAAGCTATTAGAAAATTTCGAAGATTTAAGCTGGAAATACCTGGGACGCTTTTTTTATAAACATAAAGACACCAGAATTCGTTTGTAATTTTTTTACAAAATTAATTCTTTTCATTATAACCAATTAATTTTTTTGTCTTTGCCGGCTATCAAAAATGTGTAGTTTGCTTTAAAAATATCACAAAAGAAGTTTACATATGTGAAATGCTTTCACGTATGCATATCTTATGCAATTTTAGTTCTGCTTTGCCGGGGCTTAAAAAGTAAAACGACCCACCCTAAGCTTTTTGGTTACCGGTACAACCACATCCGTTTCCAATACGAAATAAACAGGATTTACAGATAACTAGTAAAAATCAATACCTCAAATTCCAAAACAGATAATCGAATTTGTGGTGATTATACTTGTTTTCTCTCAGTATTTTATTCTGATTTTGAACTAAAAATCGGATCGTGCACCGGATGCTATAACCGTTTTAATTTCCTGTAGTTACTAGGGCGACCTGGATGAGCAATTGGTAGATTTGATATAATGAAGGATAGAGACTCTATCGCCTTTCGTTTCTTTTGATTACTCTGCCAGGTTACTATTTTTATGAAAACATAATGTTTTAATTAGCAGTTAAAATAATTTTAATAATTTCAATGGAGTTGATTCGTTTTTTTTTGTTTTTTATACGTATTTTAACAGTACACATTTTGAAAATTGCAGATTTTATAAATTAAACAAGCACATTCAAAGTAATTTTAGAAACAACAACAAAAAATTTCGGATGCGTTATTTAACACAGAACGATTTATTAAACTCCGGTATTCAAAAATTAGATTGTCCGCATTGTAATTCTGCATATACAGGCCAGACAAGCACAAATGTTGATACCTGATATATACAAAATATTGGCTCATATCAATACAAACACCCAAAAATAATATGACATTTTTTCATTTCTGCTAGGATAAACGTAAACTAGATAAACTTGAAGCCTTTTAATGAAAATGCATATCAAACTCGCAAATCCGCGTTTTGGAATTGAAAACCAAGCCCAAGTCGAAAAGGAGCAAAAAACTATTAAATTCTCTTAATATTATTGATGTTCTTGTGGCTTATTACTAAATAATTTTATTATTTCATTGAGTTACGTGCTGGCGTAATAAATATGTGGAAATTTAATCTAGATCTTGCTCTAATAAGAATTATCTAAACGTTCTCAAGTAGACTAAAATACTGAAATTTCTGGTACTAAAGTTCAATATACTTTCTGTTTACCGAACTTGTAAACTGCAGGTCAACTTTAAAAAAATTCTGTTTGTGTCAAATAGTGAGAAATCTAGTTGGTTATAAAGTTAGGTTAGGTTTAAAGCCAAATAACTTAAAACTTTTCTCTTAATAAAGTCAACATGGCATATTCATAATCTGTTAGGCCTGTATGACACGATGTTAAATTTAATGCAGAATTTGCGTGTATATTTGTAAATACATTTTCTGTAATGGTATACAAGTTTCTCTTTGCAACCTGTGTCATTTTTAAATTTAGCACGTGCGCTTGCGTATTAACAAACACTTTAGTGAAACTTTTGTCATTATTTTGTATTTTGTCAAACAGCTGCGTTTATTTTTCATCTCATTTTGAGGTTATCCTGTATTTGTTACTTTGTTTTGGTTAGGAAGTTGTTATTATCGTGAATCCGAACACGTGTTCAAACTGACAGGACGCGTATGTGACCCATACAGAACAACAAACGAGACACATTCGTAGCATACATTAATGTTCATCCTATTCGTTGTGAATTTTAAATTTAGCGCCATCTGTTAACTCCACCTCCTCCTCGTGAAATTGATGCATGCTGTGCAACTTATGCGCTGTATTTTCCGTTTGATTTGGCGGTTTTTCACGCATATTTACAATTTCAGAACGCGTACTAAACAACTTATATGAAAATTTAGAACAAAAATTACTTATGAATGTTGTATATGCAACACACATAAAGTTACGTGTAAATTTTGTGCAAAAAATTACGTCGTGTCATACAGGCTTTACGTATAAAACATTAGTCACATGAAAACCAAAACTTCAGCGCTAACAAAACCGGAAATGAAAATTTCAAGAATAAGAATCTTAAAACAAGATGTGATACCAACTTTAACTTGAAGTTAATCTAATAGTACACGAGTTTTGTAACCAAATAGTACCTTAGAAGTTCCTCTAACATGAATCATAATATTTATGTTATCAAATATTCAAACGTTGATTGAATGTTAAAACATTTTTCCCTTATGGGGCTACTAACGTGACTAAAAATAAGCTAAAATTAGCGTTTTCTATTGTCACTGTAGCTGCGTTAATAAACAACACTTTCAGTTCCTATTTTTTTTTATTAGTAGACAACATATGCAAGTTTGAAATAAGGTGAAAACATGTTCAAATAATTATAAAAACAGGTCATAAAAAATTGCCAAAGGCAGTGTAATAGTACGACGAAATTAATCTACTTTTAAGCCATATATGAATTGCAGGGACAAACTTCTAGGGCTTAAACATGAAAACAAACATTTTTTGTTAATAAATGTATGGTCAAAAGTGGTTCCTTTCAGGGATAGAGCTTCTCAAAGATTCTTTAACAAGCGCCTAAATCTAGGCAACTCAATTTACTACCTATTATTTGTTTCCATAACGACGGAAATTAATACAGGATAAATAAAGCCCTCTTTCCCACTTTTCCGTCGTTATGGAAACAAATAGTATGTAATAAATTGAGTTACATTTAGGCGCTTCTTAAAGAATCTTTGAGAAGCTCTATCCCTGAAAGGAAACACTTTTGACCATACATTTATTAACAAAAAATGTTTGTTTTCATGTATACTTTTAGTCCTAGAAGTTTGTCCCTGCAATTCATTAACACCCTGTATATGTGAAATTAATTTAATGTAATTTTTTCACTTTACTACAAATTACCATCCTTTCAGAACATAATGTACACAAGCCCAATGTCAATATTTATCCAGTTTTTATTAAAATTAACATCAGAACAATGCCAAGACTTTATTACCAATTTATTTTATTGTATATTATACGTATTGCTTTTTACATTGGCTGCAGTTCACACCTGCATTCAGGTAGACGGCCCTAAGCTTCCAAAACAACAGAGAAACGAAACAATGGCTGGCAAACTAAAAAGTTACATTTAATTTTTGATGGCCAAGTCATTTTAGGATCCCCGTAAGTCTTAAACTGTCAATTTATTTTTAAAATTAGCAGATTGATTCTCTTACAATTTAGACCACAAATCACTGATCATTTTGTACCAACATATTGTTGATTTTGGTAATAGACAGCACGCGATTTTTCAGTTCAAAGTCTTAGTCTACTCCATGCTTAAATTGTTATTACTATTTTCGAAACAGAAAATGTAGTTACGACAGCTGCCGAAGTTACCAAAAAAAAAATGATCGCATAGGTTTACCTTCAGAGGGCTCTGTAACAATGCGTTTTCACACACACGTCCGATGGAATTTTTCCTTAAAATGATTTAATGTCTAACCTCACAATGTTCATCGCCGTAATTTTTAAACACCCTGTATAAATATTCGTTAGTTGAGGCCATAAAATGATCAAAAGTTGCTAAGCTTGTACAGAACTGTACGTTGTTAATTGTATTACTGACGTTTATTGTTTTATAAAAATCAATTTTGAATTTTACACCTTACACCGATTCTACCAAGAACAAAAAAAACCTCTTAAATCAAATCTGGACACGCCCTATAATTCTTAAACCAGACGCTGCAGAAGAATCTTCATTTACAATTTACTTATTTAAAATTTAAAATTATTTACTTGCGTATTTGTCCAATTAAAATTTAACAAACTTTTCGTAGCTTATTTTACAAAGAGAAAACGACAAAAGCTGTTTAAAAGAATTTCAAAAACGTAGACTATCTACCATTGACGACAGTCGAGAAACCGGTATCTTTATTTTTCTTTATTTATAATGGGCGATAAAGAGAAATCAAGGTCTGTAAGCGTATCGTTGAACTCCAGAAGATTTCTTATTCTAAATAGGATATCTACCATACACTTCTTATTTCGGTCACAAGTACGGACGTTTAAACACAAGAAACGCTAAATTAAATCAGAAGGATCTAAAATAAGTTTACATTCGTTAAAAACAAAATTAATAAAATTACCCACACTATTTATTAAATGGAAAAATTAAAATTAAATTGTACAAATAATTCTTTGGATTCTTCTCATTGCCCAAATTGAAAGCAAGATTCATTGCAATTACCTTTGCTTAAATTTAGATATTCAATACAAAATTTTAAATCGGTTCATTTTATAAATCAATATTTTAAAACGAGAAATAGTTGGTTTTTCGACACAGTTTTTGACGCATTCTGTATATGGAAAAGTAGGTAAATGACCGGTTTTTTGTGCAAAAAACAAGTTACCCGTTTAGTTTAACTCTGTTTAAGGATTTTACTGCTGGTAATGCAAACTTAGCAGAGTACAGAAAAGCTTCAAGGGCTCCATTTAACAACAATATCTCTACATAACCTCATTGACTATGTAAACAAACTTAACTATGATAATACATTATTATTACCTACCTTGTTCTGTTCTTTCCAGTCTCTTAATTGGTTGGATGCCTTATCGCGGTGAGCCATTGTATTCCTTTTTTGAAAAGTAGAAGGTGAAAATAAACTCGCGAACTTCTCGTACCCAAATGTACGCCAGAATACAGCCGGAGCCGCATTGGAGAAGCTTTTATATGAACGTTTTATCAGCTGACACCGGTGCCACATGCGCATTTAAGCCCGTCTTTCAAATTTAAAAATTAATTGTTTCGAATGTCATTACAAATTAAACAATGTAGTTTTCATTAAACAGCAAGAACGACGTACAATTGACAAGTGTTGCCTCTTTGATGCATTACAATGTTTCAAACGAGTTGAAATGTTAATTATTTGGCGCCATTTGTTTTTCAAACTCCTGCCAAAGACCAGGGGCGGAGTAGCTATAAAAGGCAGATCGTACAATTCTCCCGGAGCGTTCCCTTAAAAATTATAGTCAACTTTTCACTTATAACAAATCATTGGAGTAAAATAGCATTTTACCTGGCATCTAGTATTTTAAAAATTATTTTTTTTACTACTAACATGAGGAAACCTTATTGTTTACCTCATTTGTGTAATGAGAAGTAGTTCATTATTAACCTAGGTAAATAATAATAATTCATTATTTACCTAGGTTAATAAAGATAATGAAAATTATCAAAAAATATGAAAATCACTAGCCGCTGCCTCTCGAAGCTCAGGCGGAGTACAATTTTCCATTTCTAAATCACTGTCGCTTTGCTCGTTAAGATTCTCAGCCATATTTTAATATTTTATTGTAATACTTTTACTTAAAACCTTCCAATTATTTTAGAATAATGACGTTCATTGGAACCCATCAGTTTCAATTGTTTTATTCGTTGCCTTGATAACCGAGCCCCAGGCTACTTAATATTTCGATATGTTTGAATAATAGGGGAAATGGCTAATTTTAAAATAAAAATAAGATCTTTTGGTGTTAGTTCGGCTATTAGTAGTAAAAAAAAATACTATATATACGCTACGCGCCTCAGGATATAAAATTTCTCGGTAAATAATAGCTCACTTCTCAACCTAGGTATATAATATACTATTATGTTGTCATCACATATTTATTATTATATTGGTGCCCGTAATTTCATGACCAATTTTAAAATTTCTGAAACTTTTATTATTAATTTATATACAGGGTGAGTCTGCTAACACGAATCAGCTTGATATTTCGGCTGTTTTTAGAAACTGCTTATATAATTATTTTTTCAAAAATCAGAACTTTTATACTGTGGATCATTACTTGGAACGTCGTTAGCTCAATTATCACGAACATATTCTAAAAAAATTTAACTTCATTGGAACGGCCAAACATTTGAGTAGCCTGGTTTCAAAGCCCGCCATCTCCAAAATTTAAAAAAACGAGGTTTTCGCGCCATCCCATTCGTAACCAATACGTGCACTTATGTTAGAGTCAATATCCTCCAAATCCATCATATTCTGGTCATATTTAGGTACGAAAACTTAGCCTTACTTTCAAAATCCGCCATATCCATTGGGTAGTGAACTTCAAAAACCGCCATCTCCAAATCAGCCAATGAAAAACAGTAACTGCACTAGCCGATTAGTAATGCGTGATTCAGTCCAAAATCTAAAGCAGTTCTTTAATTTATTTGGGTTGTAGACTGTAGAGGTTGTGTGGTTAACGAGAATATTTTTATTTATTTATATTAAACTTAAAATAATGGAAGATACAAACGAAAATGTGCAAATCTAGACGAGGAAGAGATCTAGAAGACCAACTGAATGGAAGCGAGCCAAAGAAAAACAGAAAAGGTACGTTAGCCATTAAATTTAATACTGGTATTATATTTTCAGTTGATTTTAAAAAGCTTTTTTGATTGTAGATATTCATCAGGCAGCCTACCACAGTATCCAGTCTGTAAACATAA
>JABXWE010032300.1:0-18197 GCA_014611495.1 Limonius californicus | reverse complement strand
CTTCATTAAACTCAAATATAAACATACACATTATCAAAATCTGTAAATAACATAATAATATGTAAAAATAAAATTCTAACCTCAAATATGAGACTTTTATACAAACTCAAATTTTCTTATTTTAACAGTTATTTACCTAAATAAAAGTATACAAAAACCTTCCTCGTATAAGACATGAACTATTAACAATAATAATAAATCTTAAATTCTTAAATTAACCTTGACATAAGCAATGTTATAATGTTCATACGACAATATTAAAAATATCAACTTTACAGGGCCCCAACATACTTTGGACACCTCAATTCATCATCAAAATGGAAAACAGAAGTCCCCACAACTGTTCACTACCAAATTTCCACTGAAAACACAGTTCCATCACTACACAGAGTACATCGTAGAACTACGAAATCTCAGAATATACCTTTTTATAATATAATGTTTAAATTTATGAAATAGAATAAGAATAACCTCTTATAGAGCATGATTTAAATTACAATTAAACTAATTAATCTTAATTTTAAACATAATCTTGATTATTAACAGCAAAAACAGTATCCTTTCATCATGATCGAAGCATTACGTAGTCAAAATAAATCATATAGGTAGGGTAAATAACACAGCAACATATACATGAGAAATATTACCGGTGTACATCTTCTCTTCTTCTTCTTCATCCCAGGCTAGTCAACTGCCGGACGTAAGCCACCACGCTCTCTTCGATTGGCTTTTACTTTGTGCCAGCGCATGTATATTACGAACATTTGTGAGATATATGCAGGATATTGATGGGACACATATTTAGGAAAAATGTACTAATAATATCTTTTATATACGTATATGGCAAATATTTAAAAGTATGATAGTTACATATATGTTTATCCTACGTCCCCAATAAATATTATATGTATATTTGGTACTGCAAGGGTGGATGCGACATACCGCAAAATTGAGACAGGTGGAAAGGATACGGAATTAACATATAGATCCGAGATGCGTCAAGTTCATCCAGACAACCACGTAACTAAAATTTAATGTAAATAGCGGCCTCTCCCTCTCTACCTTTCCTAAAGTACACAAAAAATCTGCACAGGCCGGTGGAAATGTTGCGACTCTCGAACAGACTCGAAAAGGACCAAAATACAACAAACTCCTCCCAAATATCGATCTCATCCCGTCATTTGGTCATCCTTGCGCTGTAAGGGCGACCGTGAACTATTTAGGCGCTTGCTGTTCCCAGAAAATCGCGCACTAAAGTTCGAGCTTTCACGGTCTGTGCACGGTTGCACTTCGAATTGTTTTCCTGGGGTGACGACAACACACCATTGTTCTTTGGATTTGTGTAAGTCTCGTCCTTGTTGCCTGCCTTTCTGTTACTGTTTATGGTTTAAGTTGATGCGTGAAACCTAGAAAAAAGTTCTAGCTTCCTAGAACAGCTCCGGAGCGCAATCTTAGAAATCGATGATTAATTTGGGGTTAGAGCAGCCTGTGATTTCAAGGCCGCTTGCCTTCAAATTTGTCGCCAAAAGTCAAAACTCATGCCGCTTATGTCGATGCAGCTTAATTGTTTCAACCTTGTTGCAAAATTTCTCAACCATGCGATCGCGATGTTACACTACAATTAGCACAATTCTTTACATCGACATTGTCCAACCTTCAGTGGTTCTAGTTCATTATCATCCGTTCTATTTGATTCGGTTTCACGCACCGACTGCCCAAGACCTTAAGACCGCAAAGGGCATCGTAGTGTGATGTTAGTGTAAAAGTGAACACTTAAAAAAACGACCTCCAACCTTCATGGTCAATGTAACCGCGAAAAAAATGGAGCAACTGCTTGAATTTTGTTGAATCACCCAAAAAACCAGTTTATCTCCTGATTGATCTCGTTAATTTGGCAGAAGAGATTAGATCCGGCAAGGTATTATTGAATCATTAACTAATCGTTACCGTTCAACAAAAAGTACTCTAGAATAATGTATAACTTGTATAATATTTAAATATATGATCACGATCAACTAAACTGTATATGAGCACTTGGAAAACCGCTACGAGGACCTAGTTGAACAGGTTATTGCATGACGAATAAAAATAAATTTCAGAAGATGTTAAATAAATGGAATAAAAAATATGTTGAGCCTACAAAGTAATACCTACTAAGTCTATATCAAATAAAAGCCCAAAGCCTAAACCTAATATTTATTTCGTTCGCCATAAACTTTTCTCCAAAAGTTGTCTTTTTTCCTTCAGTCGACATCTTTTCTATCTGTGTCAAGGTAAATTTTAAATCTATGAAGTTTTTCCATTTTGTTCTATCAATTGCTACTTCCTCTGCTTAGCGTCAGGATAGTTCTTAATCGGCCACAACTCTTTTTTTTTCTTTTCGGGGTTCTTCTTCGTCTGCCTGTTGCATGGTTTATGAATTTAAATGCATCGATGTTTTTGTGTTAGTTGCAGGGTCTATATATTGTATTCTTTAATAAATGGTTCATGGTAAAGGCGCTATTTCTAACTGGTTCAATAATGGAAGGTTTCCCATTTATGGGTCTAGTAAATAAAATAATGGTAATGGATGTACCCATTCAAAATTAAATTAACGAACCTCTAATTAATTGGAAACTCATCAATCTAGTCCGAATATCAAATTCTTTTTCATTGCAACCATTTGTTACTATATCAATTAGTAAAGACTTTTAACTGTCGCAGACGTTGTAATATGAACTACGCCAATATTTTCCGGCAGTTCTTTCTAAAAACAACCTTTAATTGACATCTAACTTCTAGCGGCTACTGGAAAAGTGACATCAATATTTCCGGAAGCTATTGTTAAAGGTAACCTTCATATAACAATTAACCTCATGCAAGTATGTATGTAACAATTTCTTGCAATATATATGAAATATAATTAACTGCTTCTCTGAAAATTCGATATTGACATGGTAGTATTTCTCTAAAATGTCAGCGAAATTGATATAAACGCCTGCTTTGCAGTGGTGTGAAGAAGTTCTTCCCTTAAAGATTTGGAGAAAATTTGAATGAAAATGATTATTGTAATTTAAGATAAAATCTACGAAACCTACTGATTAATATTCGAATAATTAATTTCTTTATCCGCAAGCCCTTGTTCTTAATGATTAATTTGCATCTCTTTGGTATGGCATTGTACAGTTCGATTTTTGGCAATTTTTTCTTCAAGCTGATGTTAAATATCTTCTGCTCCAGGTTTTCGATGGGATTAAAGTCTGGGGATTGTGTCCGTTCGACTTTATTGGACATCCAAGGTTGATATATTCTTGCCCTATGGCAAGATACATTGTCATCTAACAAAATAAATTTTTCTTCTTCAAACAAATCTTTCCCACTAAGCAACATCTGTTCTGCAGTCATTTATTGACAGCCTTTTTGTCCCCCTGCTGGGCATCGGCCTCTTCTCTGCCACGTGTTTCTCCTCAGCGCTAACATAGGACCACGGGGACCTACAGTTTAACGTCGAGTCCGAACGAAAAAAATTCCAGAGAAGGGTTTTAGCATTAAGATCCCACGGGTGCAAACCGGATTCGGAAATTGTGTGTGGTGGGTTGCAGACAAGATTTGTATAAATCTGCATAGTAATGCTTAGGTTTCGAACCCAAGCCAGAATCGACGTTTTACTCAGAAAGCGAACGCTCTGCCACAATTTATTCTGCAATACTTTAATATATTTTGTGGCATTCATCATCTCAGAGACAACACGCGATCAACCAACTTTTTCGGCAGATGAACTGTAACAGTAGTTTGGTGGTTTAGTATTGAAAGTAGTGGCAATAGGTCCGCAAGAAATCTTGTGGCATATCTACTATAGTTCTTACGATGAGCATTTTTCAGTTTCGGATTAGCGCTTTATTTGCACACCACAAACTGAACGCATTTCTGTCTTTGTTAGTTGCTTGCAGATTCATATTTCCGACAAAGACGTAGGTCGTAGTGAAATCTACGAACGAAACACGTTCAGTAGAAAGAAACAGAGATACTTGAAGAATGTTGCCCCGATGCAGCCAAACGTCACTACTTGAATTTGTTTTCAGCAGTATTTAAAATATTTTGGAGGTTTATATGGCAATAATTTATTTTCTAAAGTTACCTAAGAGTTTTTATTTACAATGTTGTTTATTGCTGAAATTTATTTTATACACTTTGGGAACCTTTGTTTTTGCTGGGAAATAGTGCTGTAGATATCACGGTTTGTTTTGGTTTGTGGAAATTGGTATTAAGAGGTTGAAGATAAGATAATAGCATTTTTGTTATACAGCCATTGTTCAGTTTCCTACAATAATATTTCATTTATGTTTATGTGTTTGAGTTTGCCGACACACGTGGACCGAAGGGCTGTGGCCTCCCGTCGAAAAACAAGAAACGGTCTTACGTGAAAGTCCACTCTTCTGACAACATTACTGTCAGTGCTGGCAATGTGCTCTCTTGAACAATGTACAAGTGAAACGTGGCATAAAACAGTTCAGCACACGGAGAAAACTATAAACTAAAGGTGGTCACACGAACTAAAATTACACGAAATTGGACCACTAGTGATAACTATTAACAATGGTGATGATAGCGATGAAGACTTATTTAGTGATGATTCAGATTCTGATGTAAACAACATTACATAGTGCTATATATTATTTAGTTGCTCTTGGTGGTATTCAATGTGCAGTTTCGTTATTAAATTATTGTATATTCTACTCATACTGTTTATGCCTGTTTTACCATTTACCATTTTCAAGAATACATTCCAGTAACTGTAATTACCTTTTAATGGCTGTATAACAAAAATGCTATTAACTTATCTTCAAACTCTTAATACCAATTTCCACAAACCAAACAAACCGGGATACCTACAGAACTATTTCCCAGCAAAAACAAAGGTTCCCAAAAGTGTAAATTTCAGCAATAAACAACACTGTAAATAAAAACTCTTAGGTAGCTTTAGAAAATAAGATATTGCCATATAAACCTCCAAAACATTTTAAATACTGCTGGAAACAGATTTAAATAGTGACGTTTGGCTGCATCGGGGCAACGTTCTTCAAGTATCTCTGTTTCTTTCTACTGAACGTGTCAGCCGACAGAATACGTCACATGTACAGTGTTGGTTTTGTTTCGTTCGTAGATGTCACTACGACATACGTCTTTGTCGGAAATATGAATCTGCAAGCAACTAACAAAGACAGAAATGCGTTCAGTTTGTGGTGTGCAAATAAAGCGCTAATCCGAAACTGAAAAATGCTCATCGTAAGAACTATACCAGCATGATTATTAGCTTCATCCCTGAAATACAACATAATGCTACTGTTCTGGTGTCCAGCGACGATGTTTCATGACCCTTCCTAAACGGTTTCTGTTTGTCGGAAAGCAGTGGATTTTCGAGTCCAAAATTAAGAAGTCTTCCTCCTACAGAAGCCCACACCTCTAGTTTCTGACTATAATTTGACCAGTTCTGTAGAATTGAGGTTTCCTTCAGACACACTGGTTCTTCTCAACGCAGCATCATCTCTGGCATAGGTTATTTTTGGTAGGCCACTTCAGAGATTATTTTAAATTTTTGCATACTTTCGGCATACTTCCCAATTATTCGAACGACGGTTGATTAATTACGCAGATTTTCGTCTGATAATTTGATCTGTTTCTTCTGCGAGGGCATGGTGCAACTTTGATGATATGTCAACTTCAAATAAATCTCCTAAATTCATTTCAGGGTATATAAATATACAGGTAAATATATCAAATACGTGTAAATAGTAAACATACTCAAGAGGTTCTTTTTTAATTATTTAAAAACATAAATTGAAGTATAACAGTATTTTATATGGTAATATATGTTCTTCATGTCTATCTGTCAGATTTACAAGATATTGCTTATTTGGTATAAAATTACAACGCCGGCAAAAAAACTTTGTAAAATTTTAATTGTCGACATTTGTGGTTTTCTAGTTTCTACCATGAAATGATTCATAGTAAAATGTTTCAGACACATATTTATTTCAGAAAACTTTAAAATTTTGTAATTGTGCGTTAATTTACATTGACAAAACATTCCTAGAACATGACCACTTCGATATTTCATTAAATTCAACGTTCACTGAGTTTCACAGAACAAACTTACCTACTTTTAAGAAAACGTTTTAAATTATTGACGAATTGTAAGTGTCATCGTTAAACAAAATATAAATAATAAAACTGGAAAGCCGATAAATATGCAATGCATTTATTATAAAATCCACATTTATTACCAAATTATACCGTTCTCTGTGATATAATCCTATCTTAAGTCGTGTAATAAAAAGCAAATTATAAAAAGACTGCACTGTCAGCTAGTAGTAAATTATGTAAATGCATATAAATTCGACTTCTAGTTATAAAATACATATAAATCCGACCGTTAGTTATGAATTTTATGACTGCCGGTTATAAATTTTATATCTAGAGATTTATATGCACTTACAGATTACTCCTGTACTTAAAATCCAACAAGGAAATCAAGATCATTTTAGTGTCTGTCTGATGAGCTCTTTCAATTTAAAATTATTTGTGAGGATTATGAAATTCGTTAGTTAACCTAAAAAAGGAGGAATGTTGCTTTACTTGCACCCGCAATAAATATGATCTCCCTTTCATATTTAAAAAAATATATAACAATATTATAACATAAGTTGTTAAAACTACACTAAGGGCACACCTCGAATATAAACTTTAAAAGAACTCTTATGTCGGGGTTTATAATATAAATTTTGGTAACTGCTGTATAACCTTTAAATTCTTGCGCTGGTTAATTAAACAAGACGAAGAATACAAGGTAGTAAACATGAACTTATAAAATATGGATGCAACTGAGAAATGAATTAAATGTTATCAAACTATCGAAGTTTTTCTTATAAAACGTTAAACAGCTTTAACAATTAAATGACAAAGTTACATGAAACCCACCTTTCCAAATAGAAGGCATTGCTTATTTTCTTCTGGTGTTGGCAAAACCACTAGATGATATTAGGATGGCACTCTTGCGTCCTGTTGATCTTGAACTACAAAACGAGTCAATCACTTTCTGCTTTTTCCTAAGTTCCTCGCAGAAAACTTTGGACTGAGTACCTTCGTATTCGTAAAACCGTTTCACAACGTAAATATCCCAAATATTATTTACTGCTTATTACTTCAGATGTTCAAATATACCAATAAAGTCACAAATACGTTGCACCTTTATATGTATATATTTTTTTTAATTGTTAATCCCAAACTTGCTTCACCTTTCAAATTGTGATTGATTCGATGTTACTTATTTGTTTTAATTTATTTTACATTAAATTCTATTGCTATTCCGGTTGCAGTTCCAGAATATGATGCAAATATCACTCAAATAAATGATTCCTAACCTTGATCTTTGTTGACGTTTTAAATTTCAAACAAAACATGTCGAAAAAAAAACAAATAAAATCTACTGACGCTACTTTGATATTCCGCCCCAAATTCTTGATTTTAAGCTAATGTATTGAATTTTATCTATGTTTCACACAGATAAGTATCAAATAGCGCTGATTTGAACCGTAACACTTAATAACATAGTTTTATTCAAACAGAATATAATAAACACACAAAATTACAATTTTCATTGACTCGCCAGACGGGCGTCGCTTCACATTGAGATTTGCATGGCAAGTCCCCGTTATTTTCTCTCTTTTTTTTAACAAGTAACCACGGCAACATCATAATACAAACAAAAATAAGTACATTTTACAAAGAAACATGTGACTTCCTCAACCAATGGGAAAGCAGAATAAAAGTAACAGAAATTAACCAAATCTTAAATATTTATATAGCTTTTGAAAATATCATTTACATCAAAACTGAAATTGTAATTGTTTTGGACATTTATGATGTATAAAGAGTGTTTTAGAGGTTAATTTAGGACATGTATAATGTGTTTATGAAGTCAAAACTAGTTTGGAAAGTGGGGCCGATAAATTATGAACATTTTTAATTATTATTGTTTACCTGTCAAATTAAGAATTTCTATTTGTAATTAGATCCAAGTATCCTTTGATAATTTTTGTGTAATTTTGGCATTGTTGTTATGGAGTTTTTGCCCGTTGTTAAGGAGTTTTGTTGATAAAACAATGAACAAAAGAGCATTTTTGTATTTACGTGAGAATACACGCATTTCCTTTGCTCCTAAAAAAAATTTAAAAAATAATTAATATTGTTAATATAATAAAGTATTCGTTTGTGTGATTTAAAAAACGAGTCTGAGACGACCTAGAGACCGAAATTCCCGGTTATAGTACGTTTCGCCGGCGCCGATTCGCCGTAGGTACGATTCGCCGTCGACCCGTTTCGCCGACGCCAGAAACATTGGTATAAGTTTAAATTATTTAATTTACTGTCAGGAAGGATAAAAAATAATGTAAGGCTCTACAAAAATGGCTATTAGCTAATGGGGTGGAATTAGGTAAAATGGGTTAAGTTACCGTAAACAAGTTACGTTTATTTAGTACTAAGAACAAGTGCAATATGAGTAATAATAGATTATCAGTGCCCCTTAACATCCCCAACAAGTTTTGTCTGGGATTTGATTTGATTAATGAGTTTAGATGCCAAAATAAATAACCTTTAGCTATTATTTGTGTAAGATTCATTGTATTATATTTATAAATATCAATATCAGAAATAAAGTACAGATTTGACATTTTGCTGCTATTCGATTCGTAAGGTGATCAATTTATTAGAATTTGACAGATAAAATAGGTAATAAAGTGATGCCTAGCGACGGTCAAACTGGTCAACGGCAAAACTTACCTACGGCGAATCGTATCTACGGCGAATCGTACCTACGGCGAATCGTACCTATGGCTAATCGTACCTATAGCGAATAGTACCTACGGCGAATCGGCGACGGCAAACATCCCACATCCGAAATTCCCTTCGAAAAAACTACCTAAATATTACGGTTTCCGACAATCGAATTTGAGACATTTTGGGTAGCAGCCCGCGGCTTGACCCACTATACTACGTGATTTCTTTCATATCTGACATTCATGTCTGTATTACGCAATTGCTACCTCCTACCTCCTTGATGAATTAGGGTTTTAATTTATGTATGTACACATATTTGGGTTTAATTATATACATTACATATAACAATATAAAATATGCATACAACTTAGCGTTATCGACCCAAGCCCGTTCGCTGTTCCTCGGACTCATTTGGTTGGTTTTCCTCAAGATCTCTGTCCGTCATCCACTTTCTAACTTCATCATTCCATGTTCTCCATGGTCGACCTTCCTTATTCCGTCATGGGGGCATCCATTAAGAAAATCAGTTTGGTTATCTAGATTCATGCATATATAACAAGAAACATTTTTAAACCCTTTATCACTTTTCGCTCTACAACGATCTCTGTTACAGCCATTCTGTTTCTAAGTTTGCAATTTGTAGCCATCTGTCTTCTGGATACTCCGTAGCGCAATACTGTTTCTTCTACAGGCCTTCCGATATTCTGTTTATTCTTTATTGAAATCCTGAATAGTATGCATACTTAATACTTATGTTATCCACTCAATGATATACAAATTAGATCAGACTCAACCTAAGTTTAGTGTAGTTTAAATTCAGTTACCCTTCCTTACTTCTACTTACTCCAAGTACTCCTTACCCTGTTCTATATAGATACATCTACATCATAAAATGCAAATTAAGTTTGTGTTAAGATTACGTTAGGAGCAAGCTAGGTTTAGGTAAAATTATGGTTGAGTTAGATTAAATTTAAAGTTCGATTCGTTTTGTTTAAATTGAGCCGATATCAATACATATGGCATATCCGACATGAAAAGCAAGCAATCATCAGTAGCATGAATTTTTAGGTTATCCACATAATGAAATGCAAATCAGTTAGGTTCGGCTTAAATTAGATTCAGGATAAATTAATTTAGCTTTAATTGAGCTGACATCAATATGTCATATGCGATATCAAGGCCATATAATTATCGACATACTCATGAAATGGTTAGCTAATCCATATAATAATACCTAACTTAGGTTTTCGTTAGGACTATATACGAGGTCGGACAAATATATAACGGGATTGATCAAATACAAAGCATTTGAAGTAGCCATAGGTGAAAATACCTCTAGCGTCCTTCGAACTAATCTCCTTCGACTTCTACGCACCGTTGACATGGACAATACAAGTCGCGGAAAGCCTTGTCGCGAGGAAGTGCGTTTAGTTCGGCGGTAACATTCCGTTGAATGTCTTCCACGTCGTCAAAGCGCCTTCCCTTGAGGGTCAATTTCAGCTGAGGAAATAGCATGAAGTCCGCTGCAAACAGATCCGGCGAATAGGGAGGATGTTCTAAGACTGGGACATTTCTTGTCGCCAAAAACGTCTTCACAATCAAGGCAGAATTAACAGGGGCATTGTCGTGTAAAAGGTGCCACTTGCCGGAAGCTGCCAAATGCGGTCGCACATGTCGAATGCGTTTCAGCAAACGCGTCATGACACCCTTGTAGTACAGGCTAGTGATGGTGACACCCGGTGGCACAAATTCTTTGTGAATGATGCCTTGACTGTCGAAGAAAGTGATCAGCATGATCTTCACTTTCGATTTTTCTGTGGCCTGGGAGACGTCTTTGATCGCCATTCCATGCTTTGTGTCTTGCTTTCTGGATCGTACTGGAAGTACCACGACTCGTCACCAGTAACAATTGAATCCAGAAAATTTAGGTCACTGTTGGCTGTTGCAATGAAGTCGCGGGAGGTGTCCACTCGATGCGCTTTTTGCTCAGCAGTCAAATTGTGCGGAACAAATTTGGCACAGACCTTCCTTTTCTTCAAATCCTTCTTCAAAATGATTCTACTTGTTTCACGGCTAATACTCAGCTCCTGCTCCATTATTCTCAGTGTCAGTCGTCGCTCAGCCGCCACAAGTTGTCGAACTTTTTCGATCGTTACGGGGTTTCTCGTTGTGATCGGACGACCCGGCTTCTGATCATCGTAAAGGTCCTGCCGACCTTCACGAAATCTGGCAAACCACTCGCAAACGCAAGTACGGGATATGGCCTCATCGCCGTACGCAGTTTTCAACATCTCGAATGTCTCCGTGGCCGTTTTCCCCAATTTGAAACAAAACATAATGTTCGCTCTCTGCTCCATGTTTGACATGCGTCACATGTAACAGCTGCACTAACTGGTTCATTCGCATGCACAGCCTACCACGCAAGTTATGACAGGATGCCGTTTTAGCTATGTGCAGACGAAAGTTCCAGCTACAATTTGGATATGATTTGGAAACAGTCAGTTTCTTATAGCGTCCGCAGTAGTGCCAATCCCGTTTCATATTTGTCCGACCTCATATATATATATATATATATATATATTGTCTAAAACTTTCGCGGTTTCTCGAAATGTCAACACTACGATTAATTTTCGGCTCAGACTGCGTTGTCACGTACAAAAATCCAGATTACTGTTTACTGTTTGTGAATCCATACAAACCACAGTTTCTAAGTTTCTAAGCCGATAATCAATAGTAGTGCTGACATTTAGAGTTTGATTAATTTAGTTTACAGATAGGTTTAGTTGAATAAAAGTACCCCATGCTATGAATAAATTATAATTCCGTACCGGAGTTACCCATTATTCATTCCTGAAATGGATAATTATAGCACATATACAATTTATTGGATTAAATTTATCGATTTCACTATTGGTAGACAGCCTCAAAAGATTCCAATTTCAATTTATTAGCCTGTGATATGGAACACAGCGAACTGACCCTTTAGATTAACGCTCACATAAGTTTATAGGCGTAAATGAAAATTGGTTGGTTTTGAGACACATTTTTAACTCCCAACGATACATTATATTGACAAAACTATCATGATAGTATAGTAACACTACACCCTTCATTGGAGCAATATAAAAATTTATCATAGTTTAGCCTACTGCATCAAATTTATATTGACAAGACTGTCATGATTGTCTGTACAGATAACACCACACATTTTCTTTGACTTCGTTATCAGTTGCTTATTGACAAGACAATCTGTTACAATATTTACATCATTTTGTAGCCTACTGTATCAGTTCTGTACCAACAAGACCATCAGAAAAATAACCACACATACCGTTGGAAGTAATACAAGATACACACCATTTTCTTTCGCTTATTCTAATTGTTCTATATGAAAAAACAATCACAATTGTCTAGAAAATTAACCACAGGTTTCATTGGAACTATGGTGAAATACAACCACTTTACCACTTTCCTGTCTCTGTTTGATATTTCCAAGACCATCTTAATTATCTAGAAAAATACGCGCCTGCTCCATTGGAACTATTACAAAATATACATTATTTTATACCTTTTTTTAGCTATTTTAAAACTTTATCAGTTTTGTATTGACAAAACAATCAGAAAAATATCCAATGGATTCCATTGGAAGTATTACAAGATACAAGCCATTTTCTTGACCGTTGTCTATCAGTGTTATATTGACAAGATCATCGTCAGTATCTGTTAAATAACCACAGACTCTATCCAATGTTACAAAATACACACCATTTTCGTCAATTACCTGTATAAGATTTATACTGATGAAAACGTCATGATTGTCTGGAACAACAACATAGCGTCCATTGGAAGTACTATAAGATTTATATCATTTTGTTGCGCAACGTATTAGTTCTACATTGACAAGAATATCAGAAAAACAACCAGAAATTGTATTGCAATTATCTCATAAGATACACAGCATTTTCTTTAGTTTCCTGTATCACTTTTATATGACAACTATATCACAATTGTCTAGAAAAGTCACCATCAGAAGTATTACAAGACATACGGCACTTAATTTAACCTCATGTATAAGATTTATGCTAAAGCAACCATCATGACTGTCTATAAAAATATCCATAGACACCATTCGAAGTGTTACAGTATGTACGAGGAGGGTTCAAATTTAAACAATTTATTTGTAAAAACGGGTATTACAATATTACAATAATGAAAACTATATTTGTCGATGCAGTCCCCCTACTTTGCATAGCACTTGCCCCACAGACGCACGCGTAGTCACTAGAACAGCTTCTATAACGTTGTTATTTGACTGAAATATTTTTCCGAACAAAAATGCTTTTATTGGGACAAACACAAATCAGAGAGTGCAAGATCAGGACTGTTTGCTTCATGGGAAAGAAGGTCCCGCTGAAACTTGTTTAAGGTTACAATTGTTCTTGCAGCGGTATGAGGGCGAGCATTGTCTTAGAGAAAACAAACAGAACTTAGTTGTCTCTTCCTCCTTTGTACCCGATAGCCTATTTAATTGTATTGCACAAAAGTGTCGAATAAAAGCCAGCTTTAATTGCAAGACGTTCTGCAAGAAAATCAACAAAGAGCAACCTTTGAAAATCCAATAAAAATCACTTTACCAACTTTACCAGTTTTTGCTTTCTTTGACTTTGGTGATGAGGTGGCATACCATTGTATGCTTGCACATTTTGATTCAGGAATAACATAATGTACCCAGGTTTTATTAATTGAGTCCAAACATTCATCTGCTTTTCTCTCAATTGCTGCAGTAAAGAAGAAGTAATTTGCAAACGGGTCAAGTGGTGTTCTTCGGTCAACAAGCGCTTAATCCACCTGGAACTCACATGATACTTTAGCTTGTTTTCTTTATCGTCAACAGTTTTGGTACTAATTTGCAAATTTTGGAAAGCTTGACAAACTGTTACCTGTATGTCTAGCTGCATAAGAGCATTAACTTTTTCTTCATTTTCACTATCAACTGAAGGTGCAGATCGTCGTATATGGGGCTCACGTTCTACACGAGTTTACTGTCTAGAGGATCTCTTGAAAGTATTACATACACAGAGCCACGGACGTGGATGCAGTAAATTGAACATGTTTCATCAAATTTTTAGTGCTTAAAGATAGTTTACTGCAGTCATGCACCCGCTTTTATGGCTCACCCCCAAACTTCTATGTGAAACAGCATGCAACATGAATTCCTTAAAGTTAACCCTAAGCTTGCAGAAGAGCAGGTGAAATGTATTTTCCGTTAACAAAACAACAATGTGTTACCAACACGTTACAAATAAAATAAATCATTTACTACATAGTAAAAGGTTACAGCTACGTCAATAACAATACCTAAGCATATCTACTTACAAGTTGTTTTGAATACAACAATATTTGCAAGGCATAGCTCAGCAGATACATCAAACTCCAGTAAATAAGCTCCAGAGATAATACCCCTTCAACATTATATCAACAGATTAATATCACACATGTCCCAAACATCGGTGTCTACAATATGATAATGATTATTTCAGGTTAAGTGTGTCTATGGAAGCATAAATTTGTTTCGTTATCATAGAGCAAAAGGAAACATACATATTTTGTACTCTGCCAATGAAAAACGTATTTGAAAAACAAGGAATGGTTCAAATGACTTAAATGTAATTTCGCGATGTTGACTCAAAAATATATATTTCGTCATCAAAATGGAATACTTCTCCTGACAAGCATCAAATTGTAGGCATCAATTTAAGACATATGCTCTTGTTCTTCCCCAACCTTTCCGTATCTCATATTGTCTGGATCATGTTATATCAGCAATCTTGTTCGTACTTCAAGTTCTTCATTTCGTAATAGTTTTACTCTGTTTCTAAATTAATCTATGGCATAATCCATTTAGTTCCTCTCTCAAGTATTTACCATATTTGTGGTTTTTCCACCCCTTCCAGGTTTAACTAGACATCCGTCTTCATATGATTTCCCCATAAAGTTTTATCTAATTTAAGAAAGTTTTCTCCTTTTCTTGGAAATGTTTGCTGTTTTATTATCGGATATAATTGCATATTTCTATTATGCTATCGAATTTCCAAAGTTTTTTTCTTACAACTCCATTTAAAAAAGTTATTGGAGCAAACTGTGAGCAACAAAAGGCATTACAGACCAAATCAAATCAAATTTATGTTCTTGTTAATACACTGCACTGCTGTTGACAGATATCAAATATAAATCACTGATCAATAGACTAACAAACGGACCAAATAAATGAAGCAATCAAATAAATTAAAGTATATGAAACAAATCGCTCGAAGCAGAATTATGTTTACCAGAAATTCGTTAAAATTTGGTTTTTCTCCGACATTTTGTGTGAAAAAATAATTTATCTTCGAATATGTGCTGTAAATGATACAAGCGAGACAGCTTTACATCTCATTTATCATAGTTTATCTATAGGATGCTTTTTTGCAACACATACCATTTCTAATACGTTTCCCTTGTTCTTGGACTGCTTTTCTGTATTAATTTAAATTAACGGGGATTGTTTTTTTTCTCCTTCCTTGAACCTCTAAACTTCTTGTATCATAACTTTTAGTTAACGCTGTAATTATTCTTCGTCTGCCTTTCAAACAGTTCCCTTCTACTGTCTATTGACTATTTATTATACAGATCTTATATCAGAATAATATTAGAACAAATACGTCGCGATAAATTTCCCTACATTTACTTTGCTGTAGAAATACAGTTGTTGCTTTACATTGTTTTATGTAGTTTACCAACTAAAGGTGTACGTTTATTTTTAATTTGTTTACAAAACTATTAAATTCAATAGCTTACGAAACCAGTGGAAAATATTAATTTCCCTTCATACAGCCACACCTCAAAATACCGTGGAAATCGGGTAAAGAATCCACTTCCTCGTGTAAATTGATTCAATTAACAGGCACGTTTTGAGTGCTTTTGCAAGTGGTGGAGATTTAGATACGTTGCTTGATTTGCCCGTAGCAATTATAACGCAAAAACGTCTCTGCTGAATTTTTTAGAACTTATATATAAGCTTCTTGAAAAGCTTTTGTTTACAACGTGAAGTTTTCTTGGTTATATATTTTTACTTGTCAAAGAATCAAAACATGTTTTCAATAATTTTAATTAATTATAGGCCACTGCCAAGACTACCAAATTTAATTAAATACGACTTTCGACATCGTCTTTTCAATGGTTTGAACTCCACGTAGTTGTACGTGTAAGGTTTCCACATGAAAATTTGTATTTATTACGTTTGTCATCTTACACAAAGTATGCCTCAGAGGAATTAAGTCAGATAACAACGGAATTCGGGGTTTTGAGGGGCGCAATATAGGTATTGAAATATAACCGAAGCAGTTCGCTTAAACTTTCCCTGTTAAATTTGCTTGCTGATTCAAATTAGGCTGCTTCCACACCCGTCCTAGTCTGCTAACCGATTACAAATCGTACGCATCGTACGAAAAAGTTTGTGAAGTGAAAAAACTACCATTGACAAAATAAGTTAGTTTGAATTCAAACAATTCGCGGCAATTAATAAACCCTCTTAGTAGGCACGCAATTTATAAACACAACTTATCATCAGCGAACTAATAGAATAATAGAACATTTACATCGGCAATTGCAGATTGTTTCCAAGTCATAGCATCATAACTTCTTAGTATGATGAAAAACGTCTGCAATTTGCTGATATTATGAGAAAGTATAGGTAGTGCAGAAATTACCATCGACTAAAGAAGTTAGTTTGAGTACAGACAGTTCGCATTCATAGTACGGTTTATCGTCCACAAACTAACAGAATAGTAGAACGTATGCATCGTACAAAAACGATTATGTAGTGTAGAAATTACCACCGACTAAATAAGTTAGTTTGAATTCAAACAATTCGCTGCAATTAATAAACCCTCTTAGTAGTCACACAATTTATAAAACACGACTTATCATCAGCGAACTAATAGAATAGTAGAACATTTACATCGGCAATTGCAGACTGTTTCCAAGTTATAGCATCATAACTTCTTAGTATGATGAAAATCGTCTGCAATTTGCTGTTATTATGAGAAAATATGGATAGTGCAGAAATTACCATCGACTAAAGAAATTAGTTTGAGTACAGACAGTTCGCATTCATAGTACGGTTTATCGTCCACAAACTACCAGAATAGTAGAACGTATGCATACGCACAGAAAAGATTGCGTAGTGTAGAAATTACCATTGACTAAATAAGTTAGTTTGAATTCAAACAATTCGATGCAATTAATAAACCCTCTTAGTAGACACACAACTTATAAAACACCACTTATCATCAGCGAACTAATAGAATAGTCGAACATTTACATCGGCAATTGCAGACTGTTTCCATGTTATGGCATCACAACTTCTTAGTAAGATGAAAATCGTCTGCAATTTGTTGTTATTATGAGAAAGTATGGGTAGTGCAGAAATTACCATCGACTAAAGAAGTTAGTTTGAGTACAGATAGTTCGCATTCATAGTACGGTTTATCGTCCACAAACTAACAGAATAGTAGAACGTATGCATCGTACAAAAAAGATTGTGTAGTGTAGAAATTACCATCGACTAAATAAGTTAGTTTGAATTCAAACAATTCGCTGCAATTAATAAACCCTCTTAGTAGACACACAACTTATAAAACACCACTTATCATCAGCGAACTAATAGAATAGCCGAACATTTACATCGGCAATTGCAGACTGTTTCCATGTTATGGCATCACAACTTCTTAGTAAGATGAAAATCGTCTGCAATTTCTTGTTATTATAAGAAAGTATGGGTAGTGCAGAAATTACCATCGATTAAAGAAGTTAGTTTGAGTACAGAGAGTTCGCATTCATAGTATCATCAGCGAACTAATAGAATAGCCGAACATTTACATCGGCAATTGCAGACTGTTTCCATGTTATGGCATCACAACTTCTTAGTAAGATGAAAATCGTCTGCAATTTGTTGTTATTATGAGAAAGTATGGGCAGTGCAGAAATTACCATCGATTAAAGAAGTTAGTTTGAGTACAGACAGTTCGCATTCATAGTACGGTTTATCGTCCACAAACTAACAGAATAGTAGAACGTATGCATCGTACAAAAAAGATTGTGTAGTGTAGAAATTACCATTGACTAAATAAGTTAGTTTGAATTCAAACAATTCGCTGCAATTAATAAACCCTCTTAGTAGACACACAACTTATAAAACACCACCTATCATCAGCGAACTAATAGAATAGCCGAACATTTACATCGGCAATTGCAGACTGTTTCCATGTTATGGCATCACAACTTCTTAGTAAGATGAAAATCGTCTGCAATTTGTTGTTATTATCAGTGTTGGGTAAGAT
>JABXWE010032299.1:0-15197 GCA_014611495.1 Limonius californicus | reverse complement strand
TATATGAATGGAGTCAGAATTTCATGTATTCATTTACATTTCCAAAGCAGCATGCAAATACTTAAAAACAGTAGGCGTTGGACAAAAACAAATAATGCCACTGTATTCCACATTATTCCGCCAGTATAATTTTCATGCAGTTATCTCTAATAATTTTGGAGTAATTAGCAGGCTTGTATTAGTTCAAACACAATGTACATATATTTAGTCGTCCTTTTTATGTAACAATGTTAGAAATCAGTGCACACATGAAAGTAAACTTAGTAATATTAGAAAATTGTTAGTTAAAAATCAAGAACTGCAACTACTCTTACAGACTGGGGCCAAATTGACAGTAACTCTGTGAGACACCCCTAGTCTCCAGGGCGAAACCCCGAATTTATATTTTAAACAAAGGGAGCCATTAAAAGACCGGACTTCATCTACAATCTGTTTGAATGAGCGACCCAGCCGGACTTGCTCTTGTAAGACAGCCGATATATCTATACCGCATTTGCTCAAAACCTCTGTGCGACACCGTGTTATCATCTCCTGCCCCTTTAAGGGCTTCTGGTCGCTTTGCTGTATTATGTTATTACATAATTCGGTCATGATCTTAATTGTATTTACATCAATATCTGAGATAACATCACAGCATCCTGGACAGCAAGAGAAACAGTTAAAACGACACCGATACAGATATGCAGAGAGTATACCTTTATCGAGGCTGCTGGGTTTCATTCGTTGATTGGCGGGCCCTACCATCATGGGGTAGAATACCTTAGGCCATAACACGGCAAAACAACCTACCACTATCACCAACACAAAAAGTGTTTTTCGAGTGCCTAAATCACCGTCAGACATTTTCGCCGAGTTCGTTTTATTTTTCGCACTTTCACTCTGCAATCGTTCACTCATTTAACCCGCAACTCGCTCACTAAACAGTTTCAGTTTTACAAAATTATTTGCGTTCAAGCAAAAGCAGGAGCACTCCGGAAAAGTCAAAAATATATTGATGACGATGAGAAGAAAATGCTGCGGGAGGGGGAAAAGCTCAGCGGTCCGAGGGGTATATTCATAAACAAGTGACAGCTAACCAGTGGCGTAACATACATTATTGTGTAGGTACATTTTTATTTATTGGAAATCTGTTTCATTCGTAATCATTTTAGTTCCACTGCTTTTATTGTTCTACGAAATTTGGCTTAAAAGAAAACATGAAATAAATGTAAATCCACTGCACATATTTCTAGCAAAGATTTAATTACATTTTTTCAAAATTAATTTATCCTTCCTTCATACAGGTAGAAGGTGAGTACAGTACAATCGCGATAATCCGAATTAAATTGGAATATGGGATGCTCGGATTAGCGAATTTTTCGGATTACCGAAAATAGACTTGATTTAATAAAAACATCCTTGTTTTAATTTTCTAATGTAGCTACGTAGTACACTACGTACAAAATATTTTAAAAATAATATAATAAAATCTTTGTACTTGTATATATTTGTAAAATACATATATAACATATTTAGTTTAAAATTGCCATGAAGTGTTTGGTTTTGGCTTCTAATATATGCCGCTAAAGCCCTTCCTTGAATATGTGTTAGCAGTAGTATTTGATGAGAAAGAATTTCGTTTTCCCTGCACCAAGTTATACTAGTTTGAAAACACTGAAGAGCTTCATTGTGTTTTACTAAATTTCTAGATTCAACCACATTTGCATGTAACTCTTCTTGAAGTAGGGCGTATGTCGCCTGTATTGCATTGTGTTTCAGATGTAATTACACGTCGGTAGTTTCTTTTTCTGCCACTTATAAGTTACAACATGTGTAATTCCGCGACGACACTTACTCTGTAGGAAAATGCGGAGTCTGCAAAATGGAAATCAAAGCCGCTGTTCGGATAGCACGATTTTTTTCGGATTATCAAGACAAGGGAACTTGAGGTGAACGCTGTTCGGATTACCGCGAATTCGCTTTAACACATATTTGGATTATCTCGACTGTACTGTACAATACTTTATATTTATGTAAATTAATGACAATGAGCGTTGCATTATATTTCCAGTTTTATTACAGCTTGCGCATACTTTTAATTTTCAGTTAATTTTTTTATATACTAGCTCAGGGCTGTCCAGCTCGCGGCCCGGAAAGCAGTTATCTGGAGCCCTCAAAGTGTTGTGGAAAAAATCATATTTTAGGGCCCACGAGGCGTTTATTAATTGTAAATTGTGAATGATTCTGAAATCCAATTTCTACAACATGTAATCTCACAAATTCTTCTCTGCTTCACCTTCTGCGATTAGCAACAACTGAAATTGATCTGGGTATTTCTGAGCTTGTGAATGCTGTGGATCGTCTCCAGTCATCACACTGAACACTCCTTTATTTGTAATGTAATATGTCTTGTATTTGATTTAATGTTTTTTAATTAAAAGTACTTTTCCTTAATATTATATGCATTAGCCAAATACTTGCATTTAACAGTTATTCTGTATTTTATCCTATACACGCTGACATCATAAGTACAATACTAAAAATTAGTACTACTGCATGAAGTAGCTATTGACAACTTTTTTTTGAATTTTCATGATTCTTGCTAGACTGTAGATTTTAAAGCAAATACTTCTTTGTCTCAGGCAAATCGACTGCAGTAAATTTTGAAACTTACACATAATTCGTGCAGCGGGATCCTACTACTGAAATGTTGCTTATATAGTCACCTTTGTTTGCGAAGATTAATGAAATCTGTTACCTAAAGTGGATTGTTAAATTCATTACGTTTTGATAAATGCTACCTGGAACGGTTAGCGAAACGCCAGCATCAATCATTTCTACGATGGCCCGGTCTAAGCCCGAAGAGACGACTTCATTCATTCTAAGAATTTCATTTACTTGTAGAGGCCGTGGAACCTCAAATTAGATTATCAAAAATTTGCACAGACAGAGTAAATTTTGAAAATTGATTAGGTATATTAATATTATTTGCTTCTCTTTAATACCCACTATTTAGTATTAATTAGTTGGCAAAAGTGATTGTGTCTCAGAGCTCGGAGCTTAAAACAGAAACACCGCTCGTGTCTTAAAAAACGATAAAAGTACACATAAGTGTTTCTCTTAAAAACGAACGTACAACTAGGTATGGATCTTACATTAACAATAGGGGAGATATTTTTATTTAAAAAAATCATTACCAATACATTATGTTAAATATCTGAATATGCCCGTTTGTTTTAAACCGAAAGTCAGCTACATTGTTTTGTTTGCCCAAAGTACTCATTGCCTGAAACTCAATTACCGTTACTAAAACACATTTTGCCTAGAGCTAATAATAAATCACCCAGTCCAGAATTTAATAAGTAATCCATACAGGGTTATGCAAATGCTTAGTTTAGCAGTTATGGTAAAATTGTTAGTGATATACCCACGACAAACACATAAGGTTCGCAGGTGCAAGCTAAAACTTGTTAAAATCCTCATTCTGGCCTTTTTAGACAACACTGTATACATATTTCAAGACATTATCAAGAAAAGTTTTTAAATTTTCCTTATAATGATAATTTTAATCAATATTCATAGAGGTAAAAATACGAATTCCTTAATGTTGATATAAAAAAAAGCTTGATCCTGGAGCTGGTCTAGATGGTGCAGAAGTGAGCACACTTGCCTACAGACGCATAGGACATGGGTTCAAATCTGAGATGGTGACTTTTCTGGCGGGGAAAATCTAACATTGAGCTGTTTCGGAAAAGAAATAAAACTGTGGGTTCCGTGTCACTGCAATATGTTAACAATTCCACTGAGAGTGATATTACCTCAGACAGGCAGAATTCATAGTTAGGATGTACAATGGGCCAAATGTGGCCTAAATGCATAGACACGCTTGGAACACTCCTTTCTAGATCTCACCCATTCAATCCAAAATCAAACTGTTTTGGTTTTGGAAGAATAAGAAATAGTACTACAATTAACTATTACATATTATTAAGGTATCTCTATTATGTAGGAGACTCAGTATCCCCTGACATCTTGGTATTAATCAATCAGGTCAAGAAGGTTCGGTCGGGTAGACAGAGTGGATGGACAAGAGAGTAGAGATGATTGGGGAAACAAGGGTTAGTAAAAAGGGCCAATAAGGGCTTACCTGCTGGGCATCTCAGGCCCTCCAAATCTACTATTACAGTATCCCATGTTGCATTGAAGTGTTTTTAATTATTAAAATAAAGTTTTGCTTGTGTGACAGCATTATGAATATTTTTGGAAATAAAAGTGCGTATCTTTTTTTGTTTTTGATAAAGCTTTAATTCAGGGGTTCTTCATAAAGGGAGCATAAGGAGCTCGCAGAGGCATTGACAGGATGATGTAGAGGAGAAAGCAGGTAAAAAGATGGTGTCAGCAGGTACAGAATACGGAGCATTGGAGGAAGCTGGGGGAGACCTATATCCAGCACTGAATTGTAACGGGCTGCTGACGATATTTAATAAACTTTCTTAGTAATCTTTTAAAAAGGGAAATGCCCACTATTATTATCTGTTTACTTTCATTGGCAGATCGTTTATTTTGTATCAAAATTAAAGCTGTACACGTACTGGAAAGTTTTTCTGCACCCATTATTTTTCTAATACAGCTAATAGTTGTGAAATCAATTACCGTGTTGTTAAATGCTAGAATTCCTCCAATAAACGTTTAAAGCAACTTGATTATTATCGAAAAAGACCTTAGATTTTGCATACATTTGAAATAGAAGTGTTAAAATGCTTGCTCATATACATTTATTTTCAATTAATAATTAATGGAAATGAATACAAAATTAAACAATTACAGTAAAGCTAACATCATAAACCTAATACCAGCTTTGTGATCATACGTCAATAAATATTAATTTATTTGCATTACCTATATAGCTAAACCATAAACAGATACAATACAAAACATGGTTTTGTTTTCCCAACGCACAGTGCAGCTACCATCGGTATTGTTATCCCAATAGCAAGAGCTGGCAGTATGCAGTCCAGCTCCATTTTTCTGCATTATGGTACAAGTGACAATATATTTATAAGGTTTAAGTAACTTCGTCAATTCCGAAGTGCATGCTTCTACTACTGATGTAGTCCAGCCATTAACCTTTGCTTGGTTATATCCATTACCACCTATCACCGTTTCAATTGCATCTTTGATAATTTTACTGACATCATCTACCACAAACTGCCCTTCTTCTTGTAAGTCTTGTTCTATGTTTACTTTTTCTGTAGCCATTGATACTAAAAAAATCAGGAATTCAGTGATGATTCATACTTACACCTTGAAGAATTGTGATATTTACTGTTTGGTTATATATCAGTTCCAGGCCAAACACAGTTATTTTAAGAAATCATCAACTTTCAATTACGTTAGAAACATCAATATTTCGGAATATTTTTTCGTACAAAGTTAAAACCGTCACACAAATTTTTTATGACAGATGACCTTGATAAGTTTGACGTCTACACCGGTGAATGGTATTAATGGCGAATTTTCAAGTTCGTCAAAGGCCGACCATGGTAGATTCGCAAGCAAATAATATTTAAAACACCCTTGGTTATAAAATAATTCATGTGCTTATTTTTTTAGAATTCGTATTTTTATGCTAAAATTATTCGAGTTTTCTGTCAGTCCTCAGTCTACCAGTGGTTTGTTATAGCAACCTATTGGGAAAGCCTAGGGAATGTAGATGGCGCAATTAAATGAACAAATGGCCGGTGTATCGGCATAAAGTTTATTATTGAGTGTGTGTTTATATGTGAGGCTAATCAAATACTTTAATATATTAATACAGGAAACTTCGCCGAAAATCTCGTGACACTGACTGCAGCGCTCAGTGCGGCTAGGTGGGCCACTAAGATTTGTATTTGACAGCTGTCGAAAACATTTGTTGCACATTTAAAGCAAATGCCATTTACTTCATTATAGCATTTATGAAAAACCTTATTTAATATTAATATTATTAATTTTATATTAATTAATACCTAATTAATATTATATTATTAATATTTGATAATTATGATATTTTACTTTAACTTTGTAAGTTTAAATAAGTGGTTAAGTTTATAACATTTTGTAGGGTTAGGTTTTTATTTATTAACATGAATTTAAAACAGTAATCTGTAAATTTATTATCCAAATTTACTGAAACTTGCCCACCGAACTGCTTAGATGACGCCACTATCAATGTCCCACATTTGATCATGCTAAACTTATATGAGTTTCCTGTATTAATATATTAAAGTATTTGGGCTAATGTTATGTTGCTTAACTTAAACATGTCAGTATGGTTGAGTGGTATTCTTCAGTATAGAAGCAGTAAAGAAAGAGAAGAGGTTGAGTTATGTTTGCAATCGTCGAAAATTAATGAACAGGCACACAAAATAAACCTCCGGATTAAATAATAAAATACGTGGGAAAGATATACTTACTTAATAAGAAATACTCATCCTTTACTTAGTTTAATTTGCATATCAACATTGTTGTGATGACTTTATCAGTTATTATAGCTATGACGGAAACTCAAATACTTAGACCTTCTACTTATCTAGCCATGAAAACAATGACTGAGGTGAAGTTTTTGACAGTTTTATATGCAAATTTGTTCAGATCTGCACTCCCTTTCAAAATATTGAGCTCGGTTGTATTAAAAATGAATGTTGTAAACCTTGAACACCGAAGTGTAATACAATTCTTGGCATACGAAGGGAACGGGCAAAAAATATCTATGACAGGATGACGGCGGTGCAAACAATTTTATTGGGCACGGGAATCCATTGAAGATGACTCAATATCGGGCATAACATCAGATGCGGCTATTGAAGAAATGTGCCAGAAAGTTGAGGCTATGGTGCTGGAGGATCGACGTTTGAAAAATACAACTAATTAGAAATTTCTGAGGTAAGCGTCATTGCCATTTTACGCGATAAATTAGGCTTGTGTAAGGTGTCAGCGCGGTGAATTCCAAGGCCAACAAATTTGTGACCAACATTTGTCTACTTTAGAGAAGGATTCAGAGTTTTTATCATGAACGATTATTGGTGACGAAACTTGGGTACATTACCGGGATCCTGAGACGAAAGGGTTCTTCACCTGCCAAGAAATGCCAAACCTAACCTTTTGCTCGGAAGTTAAAGGACACAATTTTCTGGGGCATGGAGGAAATATTGTTGATGGAATATATGTATGTCAAGAGGAACTACATTTACTGGAGAAAATTATGAAAATATTCTAAAAAATCTATTTGTGAAAATTTGTGAAAAATGCCAACATTTGAGTCAGAAAAGCATCTTGCTTTTGCATGACAATGCACGAGTTCACAAGGCTCGAAAGGTCGTGCCTGTTTTATAGAAATGTGGATTTCAGGAGATTGATCACCTTACAGCCCAGCACTATCTGATTTTTACCTGTTTAGAAAACTGAAGAAATATTTAAGAGGACGAAGATTTTACTCAGATAATGAACTGTCGATGACTACTTCGCTAGTCAGCCAAATCAATTTTTTTAAGGTATAGATCAACTTGCGTGCAGATGGCGTAAGTGCGTTGATATAGAATGGATGTTATATTGAAAAATAAAATTATTAACATTGTTGTTGTGTCTCTTTTGTTTTGTGACTATAGGTAGATAAGTTTTTGAGTTCCCTTCGTGTTTTCTAAGCTTGTAATAATTTCTTATTTTTATGAAAAAGGTGCATTGAAATTTCAGTGTTATAACAACTACCAACCTGTAAAACACAACAGTAATTCTTACTTTTGGATCTTCAGTTAATAGATAAACTTTCCATCATTTTTCTCCCCATTAAGTTAGTTCCTTGGGTGTACACAACGTGGCAGCCCCAATAATAATAACCACGAAAAAATTTAATTTTATAATTTCTAAAAGTTGATTAATCTGAATAATACTTAGATAAGTTATAGTTACGTAGGACATATGCAATCGTTTTGGTATTAGTTGGACTAAAGTTTCAAAATATTTTATATTGATACTGTTCCAAGGGCGTATCCAGCTGAAAATGGAAGGGGGGCAGCTTTCTGAATCCAACTTCTTTCAGGGAAGGGAGTCCATGGGGGGGGGGGGCATGCAATGATACACAATTATAAAAGAAAGACACTATTTATTAACTACAACTGCCACTAATTGTTCCTTGTTTGCGAAAACCCATTGCCCGTGAATGCTTAGCACGTTAACCCATTTAACCTATTTTCACCAATAGTGCTTCTAAGCCATGTTTTAATTCGGCGAAGGCAGCTGAATGCACGCTCTCTGGTGCTTGTTGTGCTGGGCTGTGAAAGCAAAATCAGTAGCGCCTTTCTAGTGTTGGACAAAACAATTCGGTTTTTTTAAACCTCGATGATACCTAGGCTTTTTTTACCTCATTCCACATTTTGAACAGCAATTCCCTTTCTCCTTCGAAGCCTTCCAGATGAAGTACTTTCATTCCATTTCTCCAATGAAACATCGCTCATGTTACTCAGATGGTAATGTGTCAATGAAAACGCAGGCGATTTTTCTGCACAAAATCTGACTTCTAAAGATGATATGATGGAATCCAAGTAAGGAATTATTAGAGACCTTCTCCAAAATTCGGATGGATTTTCGGCTGGAGGGTTGCTTCTATGCATTTGTCGGTCAGCAATGCGAAAACGTCAGCTGTGACGTTCTCCGCATCTTCCTGATGCTCTTCTTAACATGACGAGAATAGTTTGATTGTGTTGGTTAGCCTTAACTATGTCAAGAGTCTTCAATTGAAGTGTATTTGCTACGGGTTCTAGTATAGAGGAATACTTCACAATTAATGCTACTGACAGAACAAATGAAGATCTGCACGCCGCTGCATGCATTTGATATGCATTTTTCTTGTTGCTGCATTACCCTCTTTAGCTAAAACCTCTAATGCTTCAACAGTATCGACGAGGTGATCCTTAAAAACACGGATGCTCTCGTGCTTCTCTGACCATCTAGTCTCGCACAATTTAAGAATGTTCGCAATAAGCTTGCGTCGTAAAATGGACTCGCGAAAAAATAAGATTGCCTCCTTGATAGTTCCAACGCAGTTGCGAATTTCTGGTATGACGTTAAGTCGTTCACGACAAGGTTTAGCTTGTGCGAGGAGCAATGGGAATACAAGGTTTATTGTACTTTTGTCTCAAGATCGCCTGCACACCCCCTTCTTTCCCAGACATGGTGGAACATCGGTCGAAGCTTAACTCCACACACTTATCAGGGTCTAGGTTGACATTTGTCACAAAATCTTCAATGGCTTTGGCAATACTTTTGCCATCGAACCTTTCAAGCTCTACAAAGCCTAAAAATGTTTCGATTGTGTCGGCCTTTTCATCGAAGAAACGTAATCCAATCGACAGCTGTTCTTTGCCCGAAATATCTGTGGTTTCGTCAGCTAGAATGCTGTAAACGCAAGCTTCCTTAATCCTTGTGACGATCTGTTCCCTGATTGTAGTGCCACATAGATCAATTATTTCATTGTGTATGATAAGTGATCGGTATGACGCGTTTTTCGGTCCATGCTCAAAATACCTAGTGTCTTATTTGTGAATCACCTGTTTGGATGTGTAAAGGGTGTAAGTCTATAAGTACGCCTTCCTCCAGATTTTTGCCTCAGAGAGGTAAATCATGTATGCCGGAAAAATGTCGCAGGAAACAACTGAGGACAGTACTTTTTTGTTATTTTTTTCTATTTTTGCGAAGACTGGTAAAGTAGGAGGTCCACTGGAACGGCCTCCATGAACGCTTTTGCAGATTCCATTGCAGCCTTATGTTCCTGGGTCTGTACATGTGCTTTGCAATAATCGTGCATGTCCTTGTACTTAGTGAAAGGTTGGATGATGAAAGAACCCCAACCACCTCTCATCATGCTCGTTGACGGCGGAAGCAACACAATATTTACAGAAAGCACCGTTGTGTCGCTAACCATGGTGAATATGCTTCCAGCCACTGATGATTGAATTTTTTTTTGAGGCGTTTGTCATCTGCCGCAAAATCGTAGTTCTTCGGAGGTACCCAGCTATTTTCCAGAAGATGTTTTTTTTTATCAAGCGGCATAGTCGTCGTCAGGCCGACGGTATTTCTAATATCATCTTCATGAAACCGTCGTCTTCAGTTTTACTTTCACTGTCTGGCACCGTGATTTAAACCGTACAAGAGGGCCTCTCAGTTGCAGTGTCTGAAGCAGAGAGTGGTTGTACTTCCTTGCCCTCATCGCTGCTGTTGGTAGGTACTTTTATTTCGTTTTAAATTCGCTGCAAAAATAAAATATAATTTTGACTAAACGTTGGTGTGGACGCGGCGTAACACATTCAAACGTAGATACCCACATAAACGTCAATACTTACCATTCTTACTAAAAAACTTTCTAATATCCATTTTTGTATAATTTGCATACAGGGAATTTTTCTTTGTAGTATACATTGTACATGTAATTGTCTATGTATACTTTTAAAAAGAACGCATCAATTACGCCTATTATGTAGACAACAAACTATACATAAAACTAAAAAAAAAATAGAAACGTACAAAAACGTCACTGTAGTTGTAAATTATTTTAGTATGAAGGTTATGTTCGATGCGGTGTTTATAAATAGGTAAATCAAAATGAGTGGAACAACAACCATGATTATTATTGTAAAACATTAAATATCAATAACAGAAAAAGGATATGAAAATAACAACAACAGTTACAAGTATTCGAAATCGCCACCTTGTACTTCTCAACAATAACCTAAACGGTGTAGAAAAGCACACACAGCATTCGCACGAAAGTCAAGATTCAAGCTATTGCATTCGGTACGTAATTCATCAATACTTTGTATTAGAATATTTGTATAAATTTTTGATTTCAGTTATCCCCAAGCAAAGAAGTCATTGGGTGACAAATCTGCAGAATGCGGGGGCCACGGTACGGTACCGAATCTCCCTATCCAACGTCCTGGAAACCTGACGTTTAGAAAGTTTCTTGTAGCATTCGTGGGATGCGGAGGGGCCCCATCCATCTGAAACCACGGGTCATCGATGTTTAAGTGTTCTATTGCCGGAATGATTTCGTTCCTTAATAGCTCTAAAAATTTGGCTGTATTGAGATTACCATCAATAAAATATGGACCGACAAGCTTATTTTCAACTACTCCTAGCCATACGTTGACTTTCCCAGTGCATTGACTGTGAGTTAAGCTTTGTAAATGGCGGTTAGTGCGGGACCAATATCTAAGGAATAAGATTAGTAGGATACTGGATAGTTGATAGATGAGTAATTATAATATACACCGAAAATTTTGTGAATTGACTTCTCCATTTATTGTGAAAGTTGCTTCACCACTAAAAACTACCTTATTTAAAATGTATTCATGTGTCCTTTTTTTCAAATTAAAAAAAGTTTCACTAAAGATTGTTCTTTCTTTTGGTCTTCATCGGATAGTTGTTGTTGGTGATTAGAAAATGTGTACGATTTATATTTAAATTCTTTTAGTGTTATAAATACCGAGGTTTAAGAAACATTAAAATGTGAACCTATTTCTCGTAGTGATACTATGGGGGTTTCTTCAACGTAGCATAAAATATTTAATTTCATTTCTTCGGTTAAAACATGATTACTTTTAGTTCTTATTTTATGGGAATTTATCACGCATCCCTGATTTAAATTTTCTAACAATTGTTTGTATGGTTCGAATACAAGGAATAGGTCTTTCTGGATATTTTTCTGAAAATAAGTCTCTCACAGTTTTTAAGCTGTTACCATTCTGATACCACATTAGAATTTCCACTTTTTCGTCTTTAGTGTACATGGTTGTATAAAAAACGCAATAAGACACTAAATAAAGACTAATTAAATTTTAAAACATTGAATTAATTTGATTGTTTTGGCCACAGCATGCTTTTGTTTTTCTTACAAAAATTGAAATTCGAAAAATTTAGTGTTCTTTATAGTTGGTTGCCTAGACAATAGGCGTAATTGATGCGCTCTTTTTACAAGTATACATAAACAATTAAATGTACAATGTATACTAAAAAGAATAATTCCCTGTATGTATGTACGAGGGCGGGTCAATAAGTCTGTGACTTTTTGAATTTCCCACCTCTTAACTGAAAGGGCAACACTGCTCCTGTCAACAGGCATCTGTCAGTTGACTCCTGTCAAAATTTGAACAAGCTGCGTCATTTAGTTTGTGTTTGACAGCCATTGATAGCAGACTACCGCGTGATTTGAGGAGAAAATGGAAAAAAGTGAATTTCGTGTGCTCATTAAGCATTATTTTTTGCGGAAAAAAAACATCACTCAAACCAAGGCTATGTTAAAAATTGGTGGCAAAAATGTTAAAATAAAGCACCGCACTGCTCGAGTAGTAAACACAGACGATACTGCGGATTTATTAGTACATACAAAGTAACACAAATAGAGGGCGCTACATGCTAAATATTGTGACAAATTCCAACACCCCCACTTCACAAAATTTTACTTATACCTAATAAATCTAGTAAATTATAATGTTTTTCAGCTGATAATCCTTTGGTTAGAATATCGGCTGGCATAATGTTTGTTGGCAAATATTTCATTTGAACCTGCTTATTTGAGACTGCCTCTCTAATGAAATGATGCCTCAAGTCGATATGCTTCGATCTTTTATGATACATGTGATTTGTCGACAGATTTATGGCACTCTGGTTATCATTATAAACATTAATACACATGACATCCCCTGTAAGCTCATTTAACAGATTTCTTAAGTAAATACCCTCTTTAGCAGTTTCTGACATGGCCATATATTCCGCTTCTGTACTGGACAGTGTGACAGTCCAACCTTTTTATCTAGGGGTTGGAATGCTCTGGATAGCTTATGTCCAGTGTTCGTGCTTAAGACTAAAGAAACTATACAAAGGTAGTGGATTAAACAATTTATTATTTATATTTGCATTAGTTAATTACATGCAGATATACACACACAATATAGAATGTACTTATTTATTACTTAGAGTAATTAATATGGATTATTTACAATTAAATAAAATGAATCTTCAAGTTTAACATAATTTTCTTACCAAACTGAATATCTTATTTACCTATACAACAGGATGAAAATAATATAAATATTAATACAATATTAGTACAATTACATTAATAACCAAATAACCGAGGTTATGGGCCCCGCGTGGTATGCAACCCAAATTGTATGCAACAAGATCTAGGGAAATGCAAATTTTACGACAGCACGTGGAAATCAAAATAGGTTAGGTTTGCACGCGGTGTTTCTGTAATAAACTAATTAGCAGATTTTGTGTACCTAATTGAAATTTACATGTGCGGGCAATTGTTGCTGGTTCAAGCGAGCTGCACTCCCTCTGCTATCGGCCGCCTACGGCCCGAATCTCGGTGTTTCGGAGTGAATAAATTCAACTTACGAATTATAACCTGGAAGTTTCGGTGACGTCCAACTGCAGGTCACTCGATTGGGGCCAACAAATGAGTGTAATTAGGTAAGCTTATTTTAGCTCATACACTCCCTTAATTACTCTTCGTACCACTGTAATAAATTAGGAAAAATATGGGATTTAACGGAGGATTGGTGATAGATTTGAATCGAATATTATTATATACAGGGATTCTTTTTTTGTTTAAAGCTTAAGGCTACAAAACCCTACGTATAAATTCGCTAGCTCCGTTGAAAAGGGGAAAACAACCCCTAAGCTACTGAGAAAACGAATTATACCTGTACTAATCTTTTCTGAAGTTTAAGTAAATAATACGAATCGGGAGAATAACCCAAATTCCTATTTCAAACCAAACTTTTCGACTGGTCCTACATACAGCGTAAGTTCACAGGGAAACAACCCAAGTGATTTACGCGTGCTATATTTCCACACCTCGCTGACAACAATTCGTAGCTCGAATTAGAAAAAGGGCAATATGACCCCTAAGCAACCGAGCGAACGAATGTTACACGGGCGGGCTTGACTTTGCAAACAAACTGTAGTTGACTGGGATTAAAAATCGTTATTTTAACGGGAACAAGTATTTTAACTGGACTGGATTTTTGGTAACAGGTAATTTAAACGGCGTCTGACTGGATCTAGGTTGAAGTTCTTCCTTGACTGGATCTCGGACTCAAGTTACTCGTTTTGGGAGCTGGGGTTCGCCTTTATACCTTCCATTCCCATTCTAAAATGTTGTTAACAATTTTTATGTTGGCGGGGGGGACCTGCTGAGGATAGAAACAAGGTGGGAGACGGGTACCAATCCTAAATGCCAGCGCCACCAGCGCGTTTATGTTGCACTACGCGGTCACAAAATTTAATTTAAAATTTATTTTTTAGCAAGCAAGTAATACCACGCACTGGACACTTCGTTACAACAGAGCAACGGTTTTTTGCTTTGTACTCTCCCAGGAGACTGCGGATCCACATAACTTAAATATAAAAACCAGTGTATGACCTTCTATCAATTAAGTTGCTGCCCCAATCGGCATCTACATACCCAACAATCTCCGCATTTTCCTTTGAGAATCTCAAACCATAGCTCTTAGTCCCTTTTAAATACCTAAGAATACGTTTAACACATTTCCATTGTTCAACACTGTGAGAATTGTCAAATTGACTTAAAAAACTAACACTAAATGCTATGTCTGGTTTTGTCATGACTGCGAGATACATCAGACTGCCGATCAATTTTTGATAGGGTACTTCAATTTTTTTAATTTCATCTGCTGAATCAAAACTCAATCTACTTTCGATAGGTGTCTTTACAAATTTACATTCTGCCATACCAAAGTTGACTATCAATTGATCTATGTATTTTTCTTGGCTTAAAGTTATAACATTATTAGCTTTATCCAAAAACACTTGCATGCCTAAACATTCCTTTACTCTACCTAAATCTTTAATTTTAAATTCAGAGCTCAATTCCTTAAAAAAAATAGTTTCATTTACATCGTTTGAAAATATAAAGAAGTCATCCACATATAACACTACAACAGTATAACAATTATTGGTTTTCTTTATAAACAAAAATGGCTCATAATTTGATCTTTTATAATTTTAGGTTTGTAAGAACGCATTTACTTTATCGTTCCATGCCTTAGACGACTGTTTAAGACCATAAACTGCCCTATTCAATTTTAAAACTTTATTCTGATCTGAACACTTAAATTCTTCAGGCATTTCCATAAAAACTTTTTCCTCTAAATGTC
>JABXWE010032298.1:0-15328 GCA_014611495.1 Limonius californicus | reverse complement strand
ACGAAAAACCCGGTTTTCATTCCCGGTCTGGGCGATTTATTTTTATGCAGCAGTAAATATTAAATGTTGTATAATAAATTACTGAACCAACTGAACTACACTTTGATATCTATTAAATAATTGTAGTCAATGTTATTAACTGCATGCGCTGAATCTTTTATCGAAGATGTTGTTGATCATACTCTATTAAGCTAGTACCTCCCTTGATTATGATATAAACAAAAAATTAATTTAAACGCAAACAACACAACTGTCTGCAACTATAGGTATTACTGTAATTTTTTGCACGAATAGATCAACAAAGATTTACCAATTATACGGCGATTCAGTTTCACATTTCATATTAATTGAACTAAATGTAAAAAACCAAACCACAGGTCGGTCTATTAGTGGGTGTGCGTGGTGGGAACGAATTTTTGTAAGAAAACTGGAATGATGATTGGCGACTTCTCTTGCGTGTCTAGCACATCTCCCACACAACAGATTACATGACGGACGCACGCACGGTGCATACCAAGCGTACCTTTATGATTACCTTAATATCGAAGGACTCATACACTATTCATAAGGGGCAAAGCTACCCGCCCGCGACAGTCATATCCGTATGCTGATTTACAATGTCTAGTGGGTCTAAACGCTTATTCGTGTTAAATCACTCTGTTGTGTTCCAGTAACAGCGATGATATACCTATATAACGTTAAGAATACCTTCTATAACATTTGGTATAAGAATTGATTCTTAAAAAAATATTTGTCATGTAGGTGGTATTATACAGTGTCTTCTAACAGATAAAAATATGCATGGAATACCGAAAATAAAAGTGTTTTGCGCTTTGGGGTTTACTTTTGAAGAAACAAACAACGTAAAATTCTTAAAATTGACAACCTTGTAGACCTACAATATTCAGAAACTTGTAAACAAACGAATTTTATTAGTAATACAGACCAACTTATTTAATACAATTTCAAGTACACTGATATTTCGAATATAGCAATGGTTTACGAAGCACATGTATGGATTTACATTGTTTACCATATTGTATTTCTCGTTTGTTTCGTCCCGGAAACGGCGAATAAATTTTTAAATGTTTTAACATTTCTAGATTGTATGATTAGAAAAATATTTATCTACGTACAAATCTTGCTTAAAACATCTATAATCCAAATGGGAAACTCTTTTCTTGAAATTATATGGATTAGATGTTATAGACAAGTACTAAGTAAAAGTTGGTTAATACCGGGCGGCAAAAGGTTTTACCACTGCACTAAGATAATCTGGAATTGGATCTGTTGAGTAATTTTTTGAATGAAATTGCAGCAGTAACTAAATATTTAATTCTCTAGAATGTTTTTAGAAATAATGACAGATAAATTGAATGTAATATGCTGGAGTGATGAGATGTTTGGGCGGGCAATAGATTGCTGAGATTGTAATGTAAAATTAAAAAATTAAAACCTAGGATGACCTTTTTAGTTGAATACAGAATGTAGCTTCTTCTTTATGAAGTATACTATTAATACTGCATTATGTATCTAAAATAATAATGCAAGTCCCAAATGAACTTTAATGTAAACAAGATCATACGCGTATACGTTCAGTGCAACTCACATTTTTTAGACAATTGTTAGTGAAGGGTATTATCGATTATAAACAGTCTGGCTTGAGTAAATACATTGATCTTGTTTTCTACAGACAGCATTTGTCAAAAATTTTATTGATTATACTGCGTTACCGAACTATGTAGATAATCACAGATATGTATATTTTAAAAAATATCGAAATTGATGTACATGACATCGAACAATCTTCTTCTATTTATAGTGCAATTCACTTAAGCAGGTCTCGAATATAACGAGATCCTGGACAGAACAACAGTTTATCAGATAATTTGGAAATACATTGTTTACATTGTTTAATTTATCGCTAACGAAAATTAATATAATTATTGTACTAATCGCTTGTGTGAGAATATATGAAACCTTCTCTCGCTATCGGGTTTACTATGATGGTTGTCTTCTCCTTCTGGCTTCCAATTTCCTTCTCCTCTGATCCCGATTTCACCAATCCTCAGATTCTATCCCTTTGACCTGTATCGTTAGATTCTTCGTTGCCATTTCCTTGGTGGTCTTTTTCTTTTGTTACGTTCTACCGGGACCCATTGCATAACTTCTGCGGTAACCTGTTCTCTTCCATACGTCCGCCATGCCCGTACCATACCAATTGTCTTCGTTGTATTTCTGTAACTATGTCTTCATGTATATCTATTTGTTTTATTATTTCTTCTTTTCGTATTCTTTTGATTCTAGAAACTCTGACGATCGACGCTAGCAATTCATTTTTGTATTTAACATGTATTGCTGGGTACCTATGTACGAATTTGCGTAGTTTACGGTTTACATGTTTACAGTATGAAAATATTTAGTGTTTTAAGTTTCAGTAATATATTTTTTTTTAATTTTTGATATAGCAAGTCTCGAAGATCTCCTTATAACCGAGTTGAACTGTATATTTATCTAACTATACTACTTTTCATCCATTACCAGGAAGGTTGTAGGTGTTATATATCGCGCAGGCAATATGTATAATAATTACTAATTATAATGACAATATGAGCCTTGTTTATTTTGATTATGCGACACTTAGGACGCGGATTTCCAAATATCTCTATGCCCTGAAACTCTTGGCTTATAGTACACCCTAACTACGAATGTTGCCTATCTAAGGTAGTTCCAGAGAGGCGGCCGTGGGCTAGAGGTTAGTGTATTAGACTTCTACGGTGAAGGTCCTGGGTTTTTAACGGGCGTTCTCCCTCACAAGGCAATTGCAAACCAGCCACATCTTCTGCCTAGTAAATTTTCTCTGGAGTAGAAGTGTTTATATTTCCTGTGGTTCGGAGCCCACGTTAAGCTGTAGCTCCTCTACGTCTGTGGCAGTTTAAATGCACAACACAGGCATAGGAGTGAAGATCGCTACGTCTTGTAAGAGATAAAGCACTCGAAGAAGAAGAAGGTGGTTCCATTCCCAATAGTGATTTTTAACGTGGACTGACGGGACTTGCGGCTTTACTCCTTAACCGACAGAAGGCCCACTTTCAGACATTTTTCCCTCCAGAAAACTCACCGATCTAGAACAGATTCGAATCCGCGTCCTTGGATCTAAAGGCAAGTGCGCTAACCTCGAAATCACCTAGGCTGACCGGCTGTACCTATATAACGCCTTGATAAAAAGTAACAGCGCAGTGATTATAGGTATTAATTATTTCTATCAACAGAAGGGAGTAAGTCTTGTGGTAGCCGTTGTTTTAATCTTGTATGAATGTTTTTTTCACAGGTTACAGTGAATGATACCACTGAACTCATTTATATTTTTAATAAACTTTTGCCACTTTTCCTATCAAAGATTTGTGTATTGGTGAATTTAATCTTGTGTCAAAATGGACGCCCATGTATTTTATAGTGTATAACCACTTTAAAAGCGAAACCTAGACCGGTTGTAGACAAGTAAACGACCATATCCGCACCTTCCTTCTACTTAGGGAACTTCATCTTTTGTTTTGGTAACTTGTCGCTAGGCGAAATACTTGGGGCGTATTGAAAATGCGGATATGTATAATGTAACAGAAAGGGAGAGACAGTATTTTTGTTGTCCTATTCTATTTAACCCTGCAGCCCGGTATTAACCACTATACCATAGATTTCTATGCTAGGAGTATCTACAACACTTCTTACAGTGCAGCTTTTTGAGTAATGAGTGGCATTTTGTAGGGGTGTATGTGCCACTTCGTAAACCACCAACAAACTTGGTCAGTTGCTTGCGGAAGATGTGAAATGGCTTCATTTATGTCTAGGTTTTGCGTCAAAATGTAATAGGTACTTTAAGTATGGGCATATCCGATGTAGAAATATTAAATAATAGTGGTTCCAAGATGCTACCCTGATGTACTCCTGGCGGTATAGACTTAACATCAGAATGATAATAGTTTTTAGTAACAGAAAAGGCTCTATTTTCTAAGAAAGAGAAAATGAAACCTATGAGATAGCAATACATTCCAATGTTCAACGTTTTTTATCTTATAATTATACTACTAACTGCTATCAACTATCAAATATCGCTTAAACTATTAAAAATGATTTTGTACTGATTTGGCTAATGTACTAAATCTTGGTTCTAAAGAATCGTGTCCTTTTTATTTACTGCAATAACGAGTGAGATAAAAGCAAATAATTTAGAAATATGCATACGGAATTATTCAGAAACCCGGTAGCATTTTAACAAATTATAAACGGCTTTACCCCGTGCTGCGCGATAGTTTCGTAAATGTACACCCCGTTGGGCTACGGCAACTAGACGGTTAGTCAATCGAAACAATCGCACCTCGGGCTCGTGATGCTCATTTGTTATGCGCTCCTGATTTCATCTACTCCCGTTCGTGAATAAAATTAATGTAGGTGTATTTTAATTCAGTGCCGCTATCACATTTTCAAACGCTTTATGAGCCAGAAAATATCGTGCAAAAATAGTAATTTAAATTTTATATTTTTTTCCAGAATTCAAATTACGGGTTTATGGACCTAGATTTTTTTTGAAATCCGACTGGGCAGATTAAATGTTTAAAAATGCGGTTTTAAATTACACGCTCAAATCCACGAACTGTGTTAACGAAGTTCAAGTATTGTTTGTGGTCATAATGACAGGGTTTGATGGAAATTCGTCTGTGGGAATGCGACTCGTTATCACGCATCACACAAAATACTGTCATTTTATAAATGCCATGTTAGTGTCCACTTGATTACAAAAAGCACGCCAAAACATCGAATAAAAAGCGGCGGATTAGAGGACTGTGTTTCTAAGAAATACCTGCGGTGATTTTCTAGATAAAAAACAATAATAAATGAAATGAACTTTAACAACACCAATGTTTACACCAAAAAAGTTAAAAAACGACGACAAATACATTTCTTTAGGGTTTATTTGAAATTTTATTACGCTACCCCATCATTGCACATATAAAATGGAAGTCACAGTTACTTTTATGAGCGTATTGAATTGTAAAGTGCTATTTTTTGTCCAGATTTGATAGAATTTGAAGATAAAAACACTTGGGGGATGTAAGCGGAATTTAAAACAGTATGTGGTTTGCCCGCGCACGTACTGATTGGACCACATGATAACTCTGAACGTCGGTATTTTAAATTTTAAATTATAGACTTCCATTATTTATGGATTATGGATTGCTTTTATGTTAGGAAATTATCCACATTAACTGGCCTTAGTTTTTATGAGCTTTGTTGTAACAACGATTAGAAATAGGCCTTCTTTTTATATGAATATATTAGTGGTGTTCATATTTAATTTTTTATCTATAATACGCTACTACTAATTTCATACTAATCATATACATGGTATACTTGATTAGCTCTATTTTTTTACTTGACTATACATACAGGGTGTTTCTAAATGACTGAGGAAAAGGCGGGAACATTTAAAATGAAAGTTAGTAATTTACTGCTTTTAGGTTTCCCACTAGCGGTCTGTCACTAGAAATCTGACATTTTTGTTCATAGCCGTTCGTGAGCGAATTTTTTTCCCCTTGTTTTCTTGCGTTTATGTTGCATCTATACTGCTAGCTTTTTCCATAAAATCAGTTCTTTTCAGAACCTAATATTCTTACAGGTAACTTATTGCAAACAAAACATTGCGGCATACTTTATAGGTTAATTTTGTATTTCCAGTAGAACATTTTAGTCTATAATTTATTGGAATGGCGTTTAATCAGCAACAAGACGCACTTATTCTAATGGCACATTTTCGAAGTGGTTCTTTAACCGAGAATGGCATCTGATTGTATTCGGTTCAGTCAACGCTTTGAAGAAAAACATTGCATCTGTAAGAGCAAAAGTTCTGGAAGGCCCAACATTTTAACTGACGAAGTTGTTGCCGATATATGTAAATCCTTAAGAAAATTGGCAGCTCAAGCTCAAGCAGGTTGTTGTACATTATAAACGTCTTATTTTGATACTAGGAAATTTGTTTAGTTGTAGGAGTGTCAGTGCATCCATATAGTTTCCGTTGTACAGCACCTTCACGAAACTGATTATGGGCGCAGAATAGACTATTGTCAATGGTTTAATAATACTTTAAATGCTGATTTGATGAATTTGGCTTTCTATACCGACAAAACATGGTTTCATTTGTGTAGTGGCTATGTAAATAGCCAGAATTGTCTAACATGGGCTACAGGAAATCCACATACTTTTGTAGAAACTGACTTACATCCTATTAAAACTGGTGTGTGGGTGGCCATGTCAAGACAACGAATAATAGGACCAATATTTTTCCATGAAACAATCAATGCTGAGAACTATCGAAGACTTATTTTAGAACCTTTTCTGAATTTACTTCACGACGATAAGCTGCAACTGGGTTATTTCCAGCGAGATGGAGCCACAGCATATACAGCAAGAATCACTTTGCAATATTTGGAAGAATTTTATGGTGATCGCCCGATAAGTCAAGGAAGATGGCCAACACGTTCCCCTGATCTGACACCACTAGATTATTATTTATTTGATAGCTTAAAAGATAAGGTTTTCAGAAACAGATCAGCTGATTTAGATGAATTAGAAGAAGCAGTAGAATTGAAATCGAAAACATTACACCAAACGAGCTACGAAATGTTTTTGACAATATGAAGCGAAGAGTGAATCTATGTCTTGAAAATAATGGTCACCATTTCCAACATTTATTATAAGACGCTAATAAATTGTTTAGCTGTCAAGTTATATTAATTGTTGTAAATTAAATTAGCAAACTTTTCCTAACTTTTCCTGCCAGCGGCGTCAAATTAATAATTTGACAAGGGCGCCAAAATGTTAGTTACCCTTTTGATTAAGTATAATGAGCCTATGCGGCAAAATATATCACTCTACAGGCGGCAAAATATATCACCCTATAGGCGGCAAAATATATCACCCTACAGGCGGCAAAATGGTAAATTCCCCACTGGTTATTCTGTATTTCTCCGTTAGTTCGATGTAATTTTTGCATGATTTCGCAATAATGTAATTTAAATTAGAAACAAAATTAATCTAAGCTAAAAATAGTCCGCACCCTTTCAAAAGTGAGGTTACAATTTTAATCCAATGCATCGGTAGTGTCAGGTGTCTACTTTAAAGTATACCGTCAACCGCTTTAAAAAGGTACTTGTAGAACAAAGATTTACAAACTACTTATAACTGGGCTTAAGGCACCGGCCACATTCGGGTAAATTTACACATTGCGAAGAGGCCGAGGTTACCTAGGGGTTTTGACTCAAGCAAGAAGCTTAAATTCTCTGTTTTAATTTATTATTGTGTGTGATAGTAACTCAGTTGGTACAGCGCTCGCTTTCTGAGCGTACGGCGATTCTGACTTGGGTTCGAAATCTAAGCATTATTACGCAGATTAATAAAAATTTGGTACTGCAACCCACTACACACAATTTCCCCAATCCGGCTTGGAATCGTGGAATCATAATGCTAAAAACCTTCTCTGGAATTTATGTCGTTCAGATTCGACGTTAAGCTGTAGGTCCCCCGTGTTTCTTACCTTAGCTCTGAGGAGCAACATGTGACAGAGAAGAGGCCGATGCCCAATAGTGGTACAGAAGGCTGTAGATGATGAATTCATTATTTAAGATTAGCTTTACTTGAACTATTCTCATTTATGTTAAACCTAGTAAACGATGTATCCAAATTAGTTTGCATTAGTAAGAAGTTACTTTTCATACAGTAGATCGTTGCATTGTTGTCTGCCTTAATGACATAATTTTTAAACTTAAGAAGTAAACAGCGCAAAGCAGTTGTTGATGAACGTGCGTCCGAAGCAGATATTTATTTATACATTATTTAAAAATGTGGACACCGTGACCTGATAGCGAACATTTAATTTGGCGAAAATATATCAAATGTACCAGGAAAACTGCTTGCTTACGGAAAAACTGTTAAATCAAAGATTAATGAAGTTTATACTGTAATAAAATGTTTCGAAGGTACATTGCTAGGAATTATTAAACGTACGGGATTTAAACATAAAAGTATAAACAATGGTAAAGTTAGTATGGAGTCAGACAGATTACAAGCATGGTGCCGCGAGTATCTCCATAAGAACGTAAGTTTATATCCATAAAATAATTATCCTAAAAAACCTAGTCTGACATAGGCAATTCTTTAATTGTGAGTATGATACTGGCAAGAAAATATCGTACTTTTGTGAAGTTGGTAATCTTTTGTAATAACAGTGCAAGATACCTATTTAGTCATTTGCACATGAACAAGTTTTGTGCTTTTAATTATTTTTGGGTAGCTATAAGCCTAGTGTTTGTTCCCTGGGTATAAATACTCTCAGGGCGACCCCGTACGCGTGTGTAGGTTGTGCCCCGCACAAAGGCGCCTGATCAAGAGGAGCGCCGTTTAAAGATAAGTAATAGTAATTTGTACACAGTGCTGTTATTCATGAAGTAAAAGTTTACTACACACATTACACGATTACAAATCAATACCTAAATGATCAGGAAACTCAACAACCGTAACCTTTGTCCGTTTTGCAAAGTTAAATTAATAAAAATTGTCTGATATATACAATGTCTGAAGAACGTCTTACCGATTTGTGAATAATAGCAGAGGATAATAAGATTATGGAAACTCTAGATATAAATATGTAATCGAATTAAGAATTTTCTAACGGTTAAAGCTAAAGTGATAAATATGTAATAAATGATATATCATATACAGGGTGAGTTTGCTAAGACGAATCAGATAGCTATCTGGCTTGTATGAAATACTAAAAAAAATGTTTTAGGGCAGATTGTAATAGACAGTGCCTCCCCCCCTAGGTGGCTCACACGGGATATTTTTGGGGGATGGTCCAGCCGGGTGCTGTGGAATTCTCCTTCCTTCCAGTAAGGGTTATTAAAATGTTGAAACTTTTTCTACTACATATATTTAATAAAAACGTAAAGTAAAAAAAGTTTATTATGCTTGATTATTAGATACACTCTTAAGCTATTGCTTTACATACTTTTTGTATAGCTTCGTTACAGAAAGTAGCCGCCTGTGACGAAAAGCAATTTTATACTATCTTTTTGAGATCGTCGTCGACGAATTAACGGTGACGGGTTCTTAAAAAAACCTTAAGATGGAGGCAGAGGTCATAGTCACTCGGCGTTAAGTAGGGACTAGAGGATTGTTAAAAATTTCCCAGTTCAATTGTACAATGAGTCTCACCATACACGGCTGCCTTAATTGCCGTACCACGTTCCGGAAAATAGTAGCTATAAGGTTTCGGTTTCCGAAAGTTTTCTTGGGAAAACCCGCATATTTCCTTTGCATTGATTATTGCTTGGTTTTTACATTTGTGTCCGAAATCCAATTCTTGTCGCTAGTCACAATGCAATTCAGGTACTCATCGCCAACAGTAGCGATGCGGGTAGGTCAGTGAAGAGACCATTCGCTGGTTTTTATGAACATCCATCGCCATCGAAATCTTTGGCACCCACTTCATTCTAATTTTATGGTAGTGTATCCTGTTCGTGGCAATTTCATACAGTACCTACCGTAAGTGAAATTCACGAATTCTTTTGTTCACTTTTCCCACAAAATCGTTGTTGACCAGAGAAGGTCTCCCGCTGAGTTCCTCATCGTGTACGTTTGTTTGGCCATCGCTGAAATTCCTACTGATATTTCCTTCACTCATGATATCTTAATCATAAAACTCGCATATTTGACCGTACATTTCTGCAGCGTTTTTGTTTTTTGCGTGGAGAAAACGAATCTTAGCGCGCACTTCACACTTGGCGGGATTTTCAATAGTAGTGTTAATTTTAGGGCTTTAAAATACAACTGAGTACAATGACAAAACTACGGTAAAGTGATGTGTGGCTAGCTCATCAACAACCGAAGCACCTTCACAATGCACCAAAAATACAAAGACGTAACATAGATTGTGAATTATAAAATAATAAATTTTAAATGGCTTAGTTGCAATTTTTATATATTTGTCAAATCCTAGAGATGGTTAACTTGAACATAAAGATAGTTAAGTAGGTACAACAAATCAGTTTCACAGCTCTTTGTATGGATACAAATGATTAGAAGAAAAGGAAATTACAATTAATAACATATTTTTAAGTTAATAATAAAATAAATAAATATTAAGAAGACACGAGCAGGTCCACCTTTTTTTCTTGTTTCTGTTGTAATATAAACCAATAAAATTTGGCGTCAGTAATATACAGGATGTTGATTTTGACTACTTCCCATAGGGAATAAGGTGCTTGCATTTGTAAAATTGTTTATTTTCCTAATCTACAAGTTAGAAAGTACATTCGAAAATGATGTACAGTGACGGATCGTAAATTTATCAGAGATTACATTTACATTTTTACTTTTATTACTAAATGAAGTGGTAAATTCTGAATTTTGTGGAATAAATTAAGATGCACTTGTAACGCCTAGGAACCAAAAAATAAAAAAATCCACTTTACAAGATTCAGGCATCAAGGACAGGTTTTGACCAGCTACAATCGAAGATAGCACTATGTAAAACGAGATCCTTCCTGGAGTTCGAACTTACCTTGCTTCGGCAATTGCTCAGTTTTATAGAAGAAAAGGGGTATAATACAATAGTACACAATACCACCGATGATGTACTCCAAAATTAGATTAAAACAAAAGTAGGGAACCCAATAATGCGAAATTACTTATAAATACTAAAGCATTAAATCAGTTTTCAATCCGCAAATACAAATCGCGACCAAACCCGCCAAGCATTCAAAATTTGTCGAGACCTCGCGAACCAAATACCCTGATTAAAAATACCTAAATTATGATATTAGGTACCGACGCACTCGTTAATCAAAATCAATATTTTTCGCAATACTCTCCCTAATGGTTGGGTTCTAAATAAAAAAGATTTGTGTACACTGTCGACCATTTGACAAACACAAACAAAATTTCGTTATATTTGATATACACCAAGAATAAAATTTATTTTTGATTGAAACTGAAAAACAGTAATTATAAAACTTAATTATCCAACCATCAATTTATATATAAAGATTAATGTTGACGACGACCCCGTTTTGGTTGAAATTACAGTTTTCCGAATCTCCCTCGTACAACCAAAAATTTATTTGAGAATTAAGTATAATCGGAACGGAGACACATGTAATGCTTATCAACACCGCGGATAGTTGGAACTGCGATGCATCAGCTGTATTCTGCATGCGGAAGATAAACTTCAATCGCGTCGAAATATCTAGAGGGTCTCCTTCATTTTAATTGACGATAGATAACTTCGACCGTATCGTGTTCGCCAAAAAATGTAAAACTTTCTCAAAGAAATTAGCACAAAAATCGGGATAACTCCCTGGAATTTGTATCACTATTATCGGTATCTAAAATTGCCGTCTTGAAAATTAAATTGGGAATCTTCCAAAGCCTTAGAACGACTTCTAAAAAAATCTAAGAACACGTGCACTTTCTATGAGAGCTCAAAACTACTGAATGAAGACCGGAAATATACGAATGGATGAAACAAAATTCAACCAAGGCCAAAATTGAATTTACCAAAAGCATAAAGCATGCTATCGAAAATGCTATCTTGAAAATTAAATATAAAACAACTAGGCGTAAGGAGTCGTACGTTACACACTGTCATAATACCACCAAATCACTCTAGCAATCAAAATTTAATTTAACTATTTCCGCCTTAAATCTTTTTAATTGTTTGGCGTACTAATGTGAACTCGCAATTTCACATGACCCTATAGAAAAAACCGTAGCGAAATTAAGTCAGGTGAGCGCGCAGGCCACTCAAACGGTTCTCGCCGTTCTTTCTACGAGGTTGTGTGAAATCGCAAGTTTACATTAGTAGGTCAAACAATAAAATAGCAAGTGGTGTGAAATTGCTAATATTTTTAAATAATCCCAGTTTACTCATATATTACCCTTATCATATTTCACTTGCATTTATGTGAACTACTAATAGAATAAATTAAGCAATAATTTTAGTAGATTATCAGCTGAACGACTATTATTTTTAAATTAGAAAATGTAGTACACGCTCATCAGTTATTTTCGCAATGACTGCGAGCTTTTGTGAAATTCAAATAAGGCACGAAGAACGAGAATTCAATCGGAAAATTGCGGTTTGCGCGACCACACCGTGAGCCACGCGTCCGCATATGTTGCTCCTATTCATCCCTAAGGACCGTACAATTCTAACCCCATGAGGGTGCCATTCGCAGTACTAATCAACCTAATAACGCCCTTTGCTGAATATTTAACTAGAAAACCTCACGTACACCGCTGTTCGACTGTTAAATAAAGAATCGAGGAACAAGAACTGTATAATTTAATCTCGATAGTACATAAAAGAAACTTGGCTGTTATACACTTCGCCGAAAAATGATTGTATATTTTGTGAAACGAAATTGATACGTTTTTGTTATTAAAATTTATTATACTATATAAAATCAATGATATTAGAAGCATCCCTCTGTGTAGTTTTGCATTTTTATTTACCTACAGAGTGAGCCAGTTAAGTAGTCCCCCATTTAAAGCGGTTGATGCAACCCAACATACAGTGGTGTGAAAAAGTTCTGCATCAGTTGCATAAATAAGATAAATTGCAGTTTAAACCCACACACTAATTAATTTTAAACTATTTTAGTACTTAATAGGTTTTTAATAACAAATTCACACCTTTTTGCCATAGAATTCACCAGCTTTTGTAATTCTTCCTTCGCAATGTAGCGATAGTAGGCATCAATTAGAGATTCCATTAATTTCACTTTTTTGTGGGCTTTCCGCTTGTAATAATTTTAGAAATTCTCTGCCTTAAGTTTTCTATAGGATTTAGGTCCGGGGATTGTGCTGGTCATTTTATTCTTTTAACTTTATTGGTCGACATCCAAGATTGAACAACCTTTGCTCTGTGGCAAGGAGCATTATCATTTTGAAAGATAAAGGTTTTGTCAGGAAATAAATCTTCTCCACTAGGCTGCACCTTGTCCTGTAGGTGTAGGACATCGATGTATTTGGTTGCATTCATCATGCCAGATACAACATGCAGTCTACCAACACCTTCAGCAGACATGCAGCCCCATATCATGTCAGAGGTTAGATGTTTAATTGTTGGCAGAACACACTGTCGTGAAAATACCAGTAAATCTTCTAACATATGTGTTGTCAGCATGATTGTTAATGTTAAAGGTAGATTGATCACTAAATAATACCTTCTGCCATTGTTCTGGGGCCCAATGGCGATGATCTTTTGCCGATCGAACCATATTTTGGTTAAATCTGCCCAAATAAGACTTCTGTCTACTAGACTCGTCCTAAGCAATACACTGTCATTTCTCAGTAAGTTTTTTTGGACGGCCACTACGTGCCTTATTTTCAATTTTTCCAGTCTCAGAGTATTTTTTGATCACTCTAATAACTGTAGATTAATTGCACTGCACATTCATAGCTATTTCACGACTGGAAGCGCTCTGTTTATGATGAAAAATTATTATATATCGTTTTTCATTCGATAATTTGAACGGTTTGTTTTCCGATGGCATTTTGCCATTGTTAAGAACATGCAAAATGCAACTGAATAATCCACTGCAGGTGTATATATATACTCATAACATAATAAGTATTTCTCTTAATTGTGCTTTTAAGTTTCATGTTAAATGTATTTTAATGATCTCATTAGAAAATGCACGAATAACTGATTATTGATGTTACAAAAGAACTTACTGTAATTGTATTCTATGGAGTTCTAAGTACCAAATTAAGAAATAAGTTGTTGACTTGGGTGATCCAGAACTTTTTCACACCACTGTACATGTATCAAAGAAACTGAGAGTATTGAATTTTTTATAGCATAGAAATGGATCATTGTTACTTTCTGTTAAGTTGATCTCTTACTGTTTGACTAATATTAATTATATCAGTATTTAACAAGAAAGGCATACATTCGTAGTACAGTAAAATCTAAACAAGTGAAAATCAACATAAAATAAATAACAAAGTTTTGTTTAATTCAGAAAATGTCCAAAATTACCTCCATCTACTCCACACATTTTCTTATCCGTTTTAAAAATTGATGTACACGCCTCGATTGTTCTAATTTGTAAGTCATGCTCATTTACTACTGGAGTACGGTATACTGTTTCTTAAATTGTACCATAAAGAAAAAAGTCTAGTTGAGTGACCACAGATGTATATCTCCTCTTCCAATTCAATTTCCTGAGATACATTATTTAAGTAATTCCTAACAATACAACTGTTGTTGATAGCGACCAAAGTTTTTCTCGTACATTGATCTACATCTTCCAGCAACCCGGGCGTAAAATGTTTTATAGGAAATCCAATTAACGTGATCCAGTAAAATGTGAGTAAGTGTGGTCTAATAATGTGGTCACCAACTATGCAGAAACTACTTGGAGGTCGGAAGATCAACATTGGACTCAGGATGCAGATGTTTCGTTGCTACGTGTTTTCCATTTTACTCTATGGGGTAGAAACTTGGACGCTTAAGAAAAAACATTTGAAATGTAGTGTTATCGTAGAACGTGGCGTACAGCTTGGGTCTGAACGATTAGTACATAATAGAGAGGTTCTTGAGCGGATGTAAAAGAATGTGAAGTTATATACACAATAAAAAGAGAAAACTCAAGTACGTGGGTCATACGAAGGCTGTTCTCTTTCTACTGAGCCTGGTAAAGTAATACACAATATATTGAGAAAACAAATTTATTTATTTATTTATTTCATTTGTAAATGCGCCACCGCTTCCTCGGCCGATGTAAAACGTGAACCCCGTAACTTATTCTTTACAGGCGGAAATAAAAATAAATAATTAGATCCTGGGCCTGGACTATGGCGAATAACACATTAATTCAATGTTTTGGGCATTCAAATACTCAGTCGTTTGAGCAGCAGTGTGCGCCCGAGCGTTATCTTGAGGCAAGATAATCTTTCCTCATGGATATTTTGGAGAACTTAAGGCAAACGAACTGTAGTGTACCATTCAGCATTAACAGTACGTCGATTCCCCAGCGCTCTAGTGGAAACATGTCAAGTAATTCCAAAAAATGTGGCGACCATCTTTTTGTTTCGGCTTTTTTCACGAACAGATTTTGTTGGAACCGATTCGTTCTCAAAAACCCAAACTACCAACTGTTGCTTTCTTTCGAGATCATAGCAGTATACCCACGTTTGAATGATGTTGTACACCAAATGAGACAATTCACTGTCAAAGCGATCCAGTGTAGATCTGTACCATGCCACATCC
>JABXWE010032297.1:0-13041 GCA_014611495.1 Limonius californicus | reverse complement strand
GGGCGTCCCTTACACACTAAACATTCATGCAACATGCACCCTAAACTTAACTAAGCGAAATGCGGTCGCCCCAGCTGAGATTCGAACGCCCCAGCGGATCGACTACATTTCACTGTGACCTGGAGTGCAACGCGTTTCCGCACTAGACCACCGAGGCCCTAGATTTTATACTTAATAATAATGTACAAGTCACACTATGCCGAAATTCAATTCAGATTGGTAAAATATTGATTTTTTTAGTAGTATTTTAACAAAAAATTATAAGGTACTATATTGTTTTCGGAATCGATAATGCCATCACGTGATCAATTTCTGACGCAGTCCCTCATCATCAGCAAAAAATTCTACTTATGATGTAAACCAAAAAATCATTAAATTTTGTTGCGCGTTATATTTTCAACAGGAAAAGTTCCTTGTAGTAAGCTTTTACAGAATATGAGTAAATTCATTATAAATTCACGAAAACAGAAATCCTTTCTCGGGTCTTTTTCAGTATCTGAAAATTTATCCTTTCCTGAATCTCATAAAATAAGGAAACTACACTACTGAAAATTGTTCACCCTGTACATACTGTAATTAAGATTTTGATTTATTACGAAAATCGTTCTACTGCGCAATTCAATTTTATACCAGAGAATTGCGCCATGGCTTATAATTGTCAAGTTCTATTTACATGAGACAAGTGAAAATAAATTAATAACATGTCAGTGCAAGTATTAATTGACGGTGTATTTACTTTCTGTCTCACACTAAATAGAAACGCAAATAAGTAATAATTTTCCAATTTGTCATAATGATTTGTGGCATAAAAACCGTATCGGTGCATGTAATCGTAACATTGGCAGCCAAGTTAAACGGGACATAGTCAACATGAGTATTTTAATGGCGATTAAGGTCAGGCTTGTTAGAAATGCAATTGCGATTGTAGTTATTTATTACTAAATTTTAAAGCTAACAAACTGTTAAATGAAAAATCTCTAGTTTGTTCAAGACTGCAAACAGTTTTAATCATTTAAAGGTTATAAATTGATCTATAAGTTGCATATTCATTTTTTTATAGATAATGACCCTTGACACACTATATGTCCGTGATTTCGAAAAATCGACGGGGAAGTTAAGTGTTAGGAATAAGAAATCAGGAATAAGAAAATAAAAAGAACCTATTAATAACACTGATATCTAAAAGTAGGTGCCTTACAACAATTATTATAGAAAATAATTTAATTCAGTGTTCAAATAATTCATTATTTTCACCAAATTCCAATCTAGATGGTGAAGAGATGAAGAACTATAAATCTTAATTAGAATTTAAATAAAACCGTAACAGGAAATTGTTGGTAGGATACTCTGAAGAATGGGCTGTTCATTCAATCCCACAAAGACATTCAATCCACGTTACTTTAAATTCTTGAACTATTGGCGATCTTTAGGATATTCGATCGTTTACGCGTTCCATTAAATACTATAAACCGATTTCTGGGGTTACAGTATCGTTAACAAAATGCATGCTAATTATTATATCGTGTGTTTCTTTAAATGTGACGTCAAAGTAGGCGTTGAAAAGTTCATTGTGAATGTCAGCTTTTTTGTTTTATTTTTCTCATTCGTACATACTACCGTTCCCCCCTGGAAGCCGTTTTCGCATTACTTCAGGGGGTGTGGGCGTCCCTTACACACGTGCATGCAACATGCACCCTAGACTTAACTAAACGAAATGCGGTCGCCCCAGTCGGAATTCGTTACCTCGATCGTTCGGAGCGAATTTTTCGTGACCTCGAGTGGCAGTGCGTTTCCGCACTACTCCACCGAGGCCTCACTTTTTGCGTTTGTGCCGTTTATGGAATTTTAGCCTGCTGTTTGGACAATCAATATTTTTCAAGACTAAATTGTGTATTCCGTTAATGAAATACGTAGATACAGGATAGTTTATGTTTTAATAATTTTAATTAAAACAGAATCTTTCTTTACAGAACTTCAATTTCACTGTCTGTAATCTCTACCTGTCGGTTGTTTCTGTTTGGTAATGTAATATCTTCAAATAAAATTGATTTACTTCAAGAATATAACTATGTGTCAACAAGTTCAGCTGTGAATTAGCACTTGCCATAAAACATTAAAGAAAGATATCCACTTGTATGTAACGTTTGCAGTCTAGACAACAATTACACGAAGCTGATTGTCCTCAGCTTGCCGAATATAGTCAGTGGTACCTAAACATCCTCAAAGACGACTTATTGGAGAATACTTTTTTACGGACGATGCTTGGTTTTATTTAGATGAATAAAAATTAACTCGTAAAACATGCGTTTATAGAGTTCGGAGAAGCCTAGTTCTATGGCAGAGATGCCTCTTAATCCTCAAAAAATAGGAGTATGGACGGCCATTTCATTGATTGGTTTTTCCAACAAGATGAGGCCACTGCGCACATAACACTCCTTACATATGATACGAGAATTTTTCTACAGACGAATTATTAGTTGAAACACATTTCTTTGTGTGACCGTATTTAACGAATTCCATTTTCCAATGGGATTGTGCGAAGAGTTCAGGCCTACCTGGGCGAAAGCGGTGAACCCTTCGATCGTTTGTTATAAATTCTTTGTTTATTGCAATAAATTACAATTAAGTTATTATCATTTGATAGAAATGTATTGTTTATTAAAACTATTTTCAAATGTTTTGAATGTTTTCTTATCAAAGCTGTTTATTAAACTAGGGTTAGACTGATTGTTCAAACTGCAGGCAAAAATCCACAAACGGCACAAATGGAAAAAGATAGGTTAGGTTGAAACAGCTGATTTGTGGTCAAATTAAAAAAAACACACGATACTATTTAATAATCTCTACAATTCAAACATTTACATCTTGTAGAATGCGCACGCTTGCTCACCAGTAAATCTGATATCTTACAGATAATATGATAAAATTTGAATATTTATTTATATGCTACTACGTTTTTATTCTGACACATCATCGGGGCTTGGGGCAGGGACCTACAGCTTAACGTGCGCTCCGTTATACAAGCGCAGTAAACGTTATCTCTAGCGAAATTTCGCTAGGGCATCTTTGATATTTTTGAAGTGAATCCTTACCCTACTAATCCTCTAAGATTACTGTATCAACATAGATAATATACTCAATACCGCGTATTGGTTGTCCTAATGACTTTCAACCGAACGAATCGATTTTTGTGAAATCCTTGTTCGAAGATCGGCTTAGGTTTTTTGGACATTAGGAAAATTAGTTACTTCGTAACGGCGCACTTGTGAATTGCCAGAGTTCGTTTTACATAATTTTGGTGTATTTTGGGAAAACAAACTTTCGGTTATATTGTAGCGGACCGCATTTGCCATTATATGTATATTATTACCGATAGTCGGACTTTGGGACATTATGCTCATAATTTTCATTTTTAATCTATACTCGCATAAAGATTTCATGTTAAATGTAACTAAATGCTAATGAATATTAGTTGGAGTTTGGAAATCACGCTTCAATGATCTTTGGAACGGCCGTTCCGTCACACATATTTATTTTTGTAAAGGGGCTGTACTTTACGGGTTAAGTTATGAAGGCAACATTCACAAAATAAATATCCACTTTCATGTATAATGAATGGAATTATAAAACAACTACACATTCGACAGTTGAATGTTATAATTCCATTTTTAAAATATTTGTTTGCAGCGTCTTTCTTCTAGCTATTTTATTGCAGGTAACAATATAACTTCGAATTAGTCTGATCTCAAGTAAGCATAAATTGTTTAAAAGTTTATATATTTTCGTCACGGACATTTCCGTTAAAAGTCATTAGTTCAAGAAACGAAGAACGGTTTCTTGTTGAATGGACCCTTCACACAGAAACGTGGTAATTAAATTCAAAATTTATTAGCATCTGAGGATTAGGCAAAGGGAATTATTTCGGCTATTTCTTAATAGGACACATATAATTTAATTGATTTTAACTAAATATTCTGGGGCTCACAATAAATGGAGCGTGGAATTGTTTTTCAAATTGGTGCACGTGCATTGGGTTCCCACGATCCAGCACCCGTTTTTGGCCTATAAAAGCAGAAGTAAGTTGTCATGAAGAGATCATTCTTTCTTGATCTAACCATCAAGAAGCACAGTTCCTTTACAAGTTCCTTTAACCCTTCACCTGCCAAGCGCTTTGAGGTATCTCGGCAGCTACGGCCCCCTGACAATTGCGCTTGAGGTATCTCGGCTGCAGTGTCAAATTCCTTTAACCCTTCACCCGCCAAGCGCTTGAGGTATCTCGGCAGCTACGGCAATCCCTGACATTTGCGCTTGAGGTATCTCGGCTGCAGTGTCAAATTCCTTTAACCCTTCACCTGCCAAGCGCTTGAGTTATCTCGGCAGCTACGGCAATCCCTGACAATTGCGCTTGAGGTATCTCGGCTGCAGTGTCAAATTCCTTTAACCCTTCACCCGCCAAGCGCTTGAGGTATCTCGGCAGCTACGGCAATCCCTGACAATTGCGCTTGAGGTATCTCGGCTGCAGTGTCAAATTCCTTTAACCCTTCACCCGCCAAGCGCTTGAGGTATCTCGGCAGCTACGGCATCCCCTGACATTTGCGCTTGAGGTATCTCGGCTGCAGTGTCAAATTCCCTTAACCCTTCACCCGACAGCGCTTCGTAGTCCAGTTCATTAATAATACGCCGTTCGCCTCCTGCGAACCGGCCGATAACAGCATCTTTGGTATTTTACTGGGCAAATAGTTTAGATTTCCTAAGGAAATCGATGTACTTGAGATCACGTCGCACTACCTCGGCTAAGGTTTCCTGCAGTTTCCTAGCCTGAACAGGTGAATGCCGGAGGTAGTTAAATTGCACTGTCTGCAGTTAAATATTGACGATAATAAATGTATTAAACCTCTCTGGTGTTTTATTTCCGTATTTAGCTCAACTACTCTAGATCCGAACCTAATACGATCACGACGAATCACGACAAATAAAAGAAAAAGCACAACACAAGGGTCCGTAACGCTACAATATATCACAAGTTAAGTATTTAAAATATTATAGCGGTCAAATGAAAATGCGAGAAATATCGTGACCTGAATTTTATTTTAAAGCAAAAATTTGCAGCTTTATTGAATTGAACAAACTTCTCAAATCGATTATGTTTTACTGCATTTACCAAGCGATTAGTGTGAAAACTTCCAATCTGATATAGAACTAAAGGCTATAATAATAGTTCAATTTAATATTAACATGGGTTAGTAATAGAGTTCATTACGTGTTGTTAAATAGATAAATATTGCGTGTCGGTTAAACTGAGAGAAAAGTTTTTAGAAGGGTATGCCATAAAATAAAGATTAACTGCTATCTGACGTGCTTCTACATTAGAAATAGTTTTCTCCATTTGTAGGGACAACCTAACGGAAATAATTTAAGATCTAAAATCAATTTGCTTGTTACTGCTCCATACCTACGCATATTTTAGATCTCTATAAATGTCTCTCATTTTTAAATGCACTAGTCATGTTTACATCCCAAACAATTCCTCTATATGCTATACCCCGGGTTTCTCATTAGAACTGCGTATTTAAATCAGTTAGCTCTAAAATCCCTTAAATACAAAAAGCATCGGTATTCGCAAATGAAAACAAAGAAAATGCAATGCGTATGCTAATAGGAATCTCGTATATCTTCCTACATAGATAGGGCTTGTTAGTGTATTCTGACTCAATAACTTATCTTTTCAATCTTGTAGCCTCGGAAGTTGATTTAAAGACGTCTTCGTCATTTTATATCTTGGCGCTGTTATTCTGAAACGTTTGAGCTAAAGTTAACGCTACCAAAATTTACATATATTGTGTTTGCGAAAAAATCTGATCCCATAATTCTGACGCAAGTATATGTTTCGGATGGCTAGCAAGTTTAAATTATATCTTTACAGAAACTGTGATTTGTGTCTCTAACTAGTAAGCTGAAGAATTACCGGGACGATTATCAAGAAATTGAAAAATTCAACTTCGCACAGCACGGCATTTTTGACACACATCGACTGCAAACGTACTTAGGGTTCTGGTTTGTATGTGTGTTTTCAATGGAATGTTAACATTACATGTATCTAACAAAGGAACCAAGACAATTTAACTTTTTTAAATCAATTTTTAAGTCTACAGAAACATCACATCATCCTCATCATCTGAAATGGAGCTGACTCGAGGGTCACTCCTGGATTACGCCAGGCCCCTCCCATGCCAGTAGGTGGGAAGGACTTTATGGGATAGGATGGGATCGGGTGGGGTGTAGCACCGCGTTAGCATGCTTGCAATGTATACCGCAAGGCACCGCTGCTGCAACACCGGGTAGTTAGTAAGCTACGCATCAATGGTATTTTGAGTACGTAACCGGGACCGTTATACGATTATTCATTTGACCCTAATAAACTTTGGTACCAAAGTTTCACATTGTTCGTATCTCTTATCTATCTATTGTTCTAAGGTAACAGATTCCACCTATCTTTGTTTCCTAATAACTAATAACTTAATATTAACCCCAAATCGTACTATTTCCACTTAATTTTAATGTCGACTCTCGGTTCTTCTTCCTGCTTTTCCATCCTTCCCCTCTGCAGTTGTCGGCTAGGAGTCCGTCGTTTTTTATTCCTACTGGTACCTTCCTCACCCTCTTACTGCTTCTTCTTCTTCTTTATCCTGTTCTTCTTCAGTCGATTCTTGATCCGATTCTTCAATCAGTGCGTATACTTTTCATACCTCTCTTCGGATATTCTCTTTTCTTCGTGCGCAGTCCTCCCTTGTCTCTTTAGGTATGCCGGTGTTTTGGATGTCCCTCTCCAAAGATTCGACGTGAAGCATGGTCTTCCGATCTTCTTTTCTTCTGTTTGCAGGGCATCAGCTGTCTGTAGAGTGTAGAGGACGGTTGGCAGCTTCTTAGAATATGTGCCCAGTATTTAATTCTTGATGTAGTGAGCCGTTTAGTTATTGTTTTCCCTTCTAGAATTCCTTGTGCCGTCGAAGTGTTTTCTTCCACCGTGGTTAGTTGAAATAGTTTGAGTATTTTCTTTTCCATACTTCGAAGTGCCATTCTGTTGGCTTTCGTGATTGCGGTGGTTTTCAGTCCGTATAGAGCAGTTGTGGCTATGATAGAATTGTATATTATCTTCTTTATTCCGTTTAGTAGTTTACGTTGTAGTAGGAGAGGAAGAATCATATGTGGCATATGTGTGGCTCCGTGTGCTTTGGTTGTTCTTTGGTTTACTGTCTCAGGTCTTGCTAATAAATCTGGGAGATATACGCGTAGGTACTTGAGTTTGCGTGTTTGTTTTAATTCCCGGCGGCTCCCTACTTTCAGTACGTTATCGGCTGCTCCTCTAATTCTTTCTTTGTCTGGGGCTCTTACCATTACTTCGCATTTGCTGATGTTTATTTCTAATCCTGCCTCGGTTAAGTTTGCTATCAGCATGTCCAAAAGGTAATTGCCGTGGGTTTGCTGTTGTGTAGTTTTCCGTGTGTATCTTCCTACATTCTAATATTACTGGTTCTGCTTGAACGCACCCCGTAATGTTAGATATCGGACCTACCTAATTTACGGTCTCTTAATTAAATTAAACTTAATATAATATAAAATAAAATAAAATACGATTAAATAAATAAAATTAGATTAAATGAGATTAACGTTTACAATTCATTTATTACATTAAGAGGTTACAATTGCCTAAGACAGTGCGAATTTATGAACACTATCTGATTCACAATGAAATGCAGTAGTTTTACACACAATGAAAATCCAAAATCAAATTTTACTTAATTGCATGATTTCAAAATCGACGTATTTACTACTTTTCTGCTTATGAACTACACAACACTGCGAATTTTTAGACACTGTCTGATGCACAATGAAATACAGTAGAAAATTTTACTATCTTGCATGCGTTCAAAATCGACTTATTTATTAAAAGTACCCCTTACTTTTCTTGGGGATTTGGCCCTAGTCGGATAGTATTATCCTCGATTGAAATTTATGGTCTTATTCCAAAATTTCAGTTTTTAGTTGAGACGGCTTGTTTGTGGGTCCGCTTCTATTTCCGTCCCGCAATGGTTTCTACCTACTGTCTACCTCTGTTCTGTTTCCAAGAACCGTCCCTGAAGCCTATCCTCTTGTACTAAACATGCACTTGTTACAAAATCCTCCTTTTGATTTCCCTGTCCTGCTTATCCACCTATGTGTTCCTACCCCGTGCTTATATATATTAGATCCGGCTGGACTACAATACTAGACTACTACTACTACACTACTTGATCACTTAGCTTTTCTCTACTTCTCTCCCTCGTTCTTGCTGTTTTTCCGCTGTTTTCTTGTTGACCGCTAACCTTTCACCTTTGATCGGTCAGCCGATAGAGCAGGTGGTCGCTGGTTCGCTTGATTGTTCATACACCCTCACTTCACTCACTTGTTAATTTCCACACAGAAATAATTCTTAAGCACGTCTCACTAAGCAATTATGCCCGAGAGAGCCCAAAAGCACGTCCGTTCCTTCGCTCGTCGCAAACGGAGCTCTGTAAGTCTACAGAAACATAATAGATCTAAAAGATTTTATTTACTTATTTACTATATATTTGCGAATTAAGATAGTTCCTGTTTAAACTGATAGATATTTGTAAGGAATTATGCCTTCCCAGAAAATTAATATAAGTTCACACCAGCTGAATCGGCCATCAAATTAGTATCTAATGCAAAGTCGTAATGACGACCAGACAGTAGAACTTTTACCTAACACAATAGTTCATGTTCTTGTCAGAAGTCAGAAATCTATATTATTCAGAATATGGATTTCTGACTTTCGTTCGAGAAATTTGCAACGATTTAGATCAGCAATACCATCGCCTATTTCCAATAGCACTTTTAATTGCTTTACGATACTGTAGTTTTATTTAAGTTAATGTTTGAACAGTAATGGAAATTGTGAATTGTGTTTGCGCAAACAAACCGGAAAATTCCTCGAAAAAAAAATTGTTCTAAAATAATTGCTCGACATTAATTACGTAATTGCTTGCACAACTTTTTGTGGATTCGGAAATTGCTCGAAAAGCCAATAAATAAATACAGAATTAAGGATACGTAATTAATAGCCGAATATTAATGCTCCGCATTACATACACATTATTTTATCCTACATTGTTCTACAATGAATGTACATAAATTGTGTGTTGTTGGTATCGATTTGTGTTTACATCTTACAATGTAAGTATGAACGCGTGTGTAGAAAAAGGGACCAGGAAGGTCAATTTTGACATTTTAATGTTTTGAAGCAATATTCATTGATTCTATTCGCTTTTGTATAAGTATATAATTTCGCTCATTAATATTGTGGAATCTATAATATATATATCTATAATAAAACAAGCACAGTACGGATAACTAAAACTGCTTCTCGTTCTACCCGAAATGGTATCAGAGTTCTGATTTAAAATAAAACATCTTCGATGCCAATGCAAAATTAGATTTTCTTCCAACAGTAGGTCCTACATGTAAATTTTGCAAAAAGTTGCTGGTTTGCAAAACAAAATCATGTGTTTATTGCATATTACTGTTTTGAATTTATATTATTGATTTAATGGCCAACTCAACTAGTTATATTATCTTTATTAAATTTCCTGGCCGTTGATATAATACATTTTAACCAAGCAAACATTATTCTAAAGAAAATTACGAGATCTATTTCTGTTTGCACAATAATATAGGGTATTTTATGAAAAATAGTTAACTAGATGCTCAAGAATCGCTGATTCTTCTGTTCTGAAGTGAATATTCCTTATATATTCGCCAATTAAAATTTTTTTAAGAATGAATACTTTAGGTTTACCACAATTGTTATGGAAACGGTGTGTCGTAATATTTTGTAAGAAGCTGCTATGTTTTTGTTTATTTAGTAAAAGTAATATACAAATGTAGTGGACAACAACAGGCGTTCTCACTCAAAAATAAGGCCGTACATGTTGTATCATCCTACAAGTTTTTCAGGCAAACGACACATCTGAATACCTCGTAAGCCACAAAGTATTGTGTAAAAATCCTTACACGCATATTCTATATTGAAAAGGAGACAGTTTCGGGTAAAAATATTATATGGCAGTCTACCAGTTTTAACAAATCAAATTAAATATATCTGAAAATCTGACAAAGAATGTTAAAATGGACTGATTTGATTTCGAGAATAAACAGTGTATGTGGAAATATGTGAAGAGTTTTTTCGAAATCTTATCTCTCTGTCTCTTTAAGACAGATAGGGTGGTGACATATCTTAATTTTTTTATTGCTGATATGTTACTCAGTTTTCTACTTTATAAACCATAGCAAATACTGGCGCTGTTTTGTCAGTATTTTATTTAATATGGGTTTCAGAAATAAAAACTTAAAGTAATATTTATAATAAGAAGATACATGCATACAAAAAACAATGATTTAATTATTACAAATATTACAATGCTAATTGGTCAAAAATGACCATAACCCATTTTTGCGTAAGCAGTGTCAGAGATTATTTTCAAACCCTGCTTTAAAGTCGTCGTCGTTGTCTTCCTTTCAAGGTGTAATCATTTTATCTGTTCCGAATTTCACGTCGCTCTACCGTTTTCTGGGACGGCCGGATTTTCGTTTCTCTTTTGGCTGGTATGCTATCGCTTGCTTGGCTATTTGTTCTTCTACTATACTGATGACCAGTTGTGTCCGTTTTTCGCGGTAGTCTCTTACCTTTTCTGAAGGAATTTCAGTTCTGATGCTTGTATTTTGCTTTCGTCCTTCTCCATGTTTTGCACTAATGTAGGAGTGTTGGCTCCGTGCTTGTTTGTTTTTGAAGATCTGTGGTTTGCTCATCTAATATTATCTGTATTGTTTTTTTACCTTTAAAAGCCAAGACTGTTGTCTTTTATATCAATACTTTTAATTGGTATTCCCTATGATTACACCATTTATACAGCTTAAATAATGCTCTCGTAGGTCATCTTCATGCTTTTATAGTATTATGAGATCGTCAACGAATTTTGTTAGATATTGATAAATCCGTATCTATTACAATGTTTGTGTTTTCATATAGGTTCTTGATTGCTTTTATCGGATGTTTCGAGTATCCGGTATCTTTGCATTATACAGACTCCATATCTTGTTTCGGTTTAAGGCGTTAACAGTTTTTTATAAACACAAGATCGTCTTTTCTTACAGCGACTCTGCTCTTCTGACATAAGTACTTTTGTTATGTTTTGTATTTATATTTTGAAAATTTTGTTGTAGACTTTGGATGCTGTATTCAGAAGGCTACCTCTGTAATTATTACAACACAACCTGTAACTTATTTGAGAGCGTCTTTACAGTGGCCTTTTTTCCATGCTTGCGGTATCTTCGATTTAAGTCAGCTCTCATTTATCACGTGGAATAATCGTAGTTTGAAAATTAAACTTCCATATTTTAGCGGTTTGGCATTCAGGCCATATAGCCTCGTAATCTTCCGGTTTTTTGTTTTTTTTTTTAAGTAGTATATTTAGTGCTTGTTGTTACGGGCCAAACGAGCTTTTCCGTCGACCCGTATCCGGATAGGTGGAAAAAGGCCTGCAGCTTAGCTCAGAGGAATAGGGGCAGTTCACGGAAATCGCTTACGGGAGGAAATCTTTCTAGTTGTGTACAGAGTGGGTCAAAATTAGTGGGCGCCGCCTTCCAAATACAGCTGATTGTAGGTCCTCATGGAAGGCCGAGAGGCCAGCAGCTTACGGCAATCGGACTCACCTTTATTGTGCGTCCTCCTATATATATGAAGCTTGCAAAATTCATGCACAAACAAATACAAGTACAAAATAATAAAAGAGGCAGTAAATTTTAATAGACGTATAATTGAGTTATTAAAAAATGACAAATGTACAAAGAAATGACAGCAAATGGTGATTTTATAGTTCCATCTTACAGGTTTTTAATTTGAACGTTCAGACAAAAAAACTCGCCGCCGCTGGCGTAGGTCATTTACATTTTCCAAATAACTACGCGGACAGCGACGTCGGAGCTTACAGGAATGACACAGTATACAGGCTGTCTCATTTCGGAGGGCCAAATTGAAATATCTCTCTTATTATAGAATATATCGGAAATTCGTTTTAATAAAAAATGTCATATTTTTCACGCACTACTATATGGTTAAAACAAAATTCCGAACCACAGCCTACTTTTCGAAATATTTTCGAAAAATATGAAATTGGGGAAAACTTCGAGGCTTTGTAACTTTTTTATTTTTAAAAATACAACAAAAACGTTTTGAACGAAAGTTGATGGCAAAACATTGCTCTTTCGAAATATCAAGGAAAAAGTGGTGTAAAGTTAACATTTTCAGCTGTACTCTCTTGAACCGCCCGAAAAAATAGATAGAATCAAGTAGGCCATGCCACTCCTAAATAGCCCCTGAATTGCCTTTATAAAAAATACCATACACAATAAACATATTTTAGATAAGTCTGTAAATTTTTTGCAATTTTATAAAATAAGTATCAGAATATTTGTACTAGTAATCTAAAGAAATCAAGTAGCCATTGAAGCAAATGTTTAGCAAAAAAATGGGTCAGACAAAGAATACTCTGGACTCGTTCACTTTAAAGTTATTTAAAAATTGTGACAATGTGACTTGCCAAGCTATTCTTCTGTACTCTTTATTTTATTTACAAAATTCTCTTATGCTGTGGAAAATAAATAATACTCGCAAGGTAAAATGGAAGTTTAATTAGTAACAAACATCAAAATTCGGTAAAAAAATAATTATAACAGATGTTCAAAATGTCCTCCGTGGTTCCTTATACACAGTCGGGCTCTGGAGTAAACACCTTTATTTGCATTTTCGATCATCTGTGGTCTAATTGCTTCACAGGCTTCCCTGATTCTTTGTTTGAGGTCGTCAACATTTTGCGGAGTATCTGAATAGACTTTATCTTTAATGTAACCCCATATGAAAATATCCAATGGGGTAATATCCGGAGACCGAGCTGGCCACAAGATTGGTCCATGGGTTCCTATCCA
>JABXWE010032296.1:0-20295 GCA_014611495.1 Limonius californicus | reverse complement strand
TGCAGTTTTAGAAGTATAGACCTTTATATTTAATTAATTTGTGATAATGCATTATGTACTAAGTATTGTTCTACTTCTGATAGTTGTTAATATTGCGCATAGTCACGATGAGGATGTTCATACCGTCCAGTATAACGCAGATACATTTGCGGAAGAGATACCTAAGAAAAATCACTTCGTCATGTTCTACGCCCCGTGGTAAGTATTTGTATTTTCGCTGATGTTGACGAGGTTCCACGGCGATTTGTTTTAAGGTGCGGGCACTGTCAAAGACTTGCGCCAACCTGGGAGCAGCTAGCTGAAATGCTAAACGAAGAAGATGGTAATATTCGCATCGCAAAAGTAGACTGCACAATTGACAGTAAAATATGTTCGGAACAAGATGTAACTGGCTATCCTACATTAAAATTTTATCGAGTTGAAAGTAGTGAAGGTGTAAAATTTAAAGGAACACGAGATTTACCAACACTGACATCTTTTATTAATGAACAGCTGAGATCGGTAAATTACCCATTTTTTTTAACTATCCGTGGTGATTCAAACATGAAAGACTTTTTTGCAGGTTGATGAAGGAGAAAAAGAAACGGAGGCTGTATCAGAACCAACTCTAGGGTTACTAGAACTCACAGAGGATAATTTTGAGAAGCACGTTGCCACTGGTAAACACTTCATTAAATTTTATGCTCCCTGGTGTGGTCACTGTCAGGTAAGTTCTTTTTAACGGAGATTGATGCTGTAATAAACTTTTACTTCTAATGAAGAAACTGGCTCCAGTGTGGGAACAATTAGCGCAATCTTTAGAGTTTGAAACAGACATTAGTGTTGCCAAATTAGATTGCACACAATATCGATCAATTTGCAACCAGTTTGATATAAAGGGTTACCCAACACTTTTGTGGATAGAAGATGGAAAAAAGATTGACAAGTATCAGGGTCAACGTACCCACGAAGATCTAAAATTGTACGTTAATAAAATGTTGGGATCCACTAATGCAGATGTTAAAGAAGAAAAACCCGAAAGCGTAAGCAGTAGTGTAGTGATGATTCTTACTGGGGATGACTTTCAACATGGTGTCGAAAAAGGAGTTGCATTTGTAAAATTTTTTGCTCCCTGGTAAGTAAAAAAATAAATTTAACCATATTGAATAGAAGACTGTTTATGTAAAAAATAGATATACTGTTGGTGATAACTAGGCTTAGGATAACTGTACACTTAAATTTGGAATATATACATGCAAATAATGGACATAAAATATCGAAAATATGCATTGTAAATTATATTTGTTTAAGAAAAGTAAGACTGATAGATACAAAAAACTGACACTAATAAAATTATTATTAATTAATATTAATAGTAAAATATAATTAAGATTAAATGTAAATATTATTATTACATTTAATAATTACATGGTGCAATAAATATTAATTATCAGAAAAAATGTTCAGTGGGCTTGGATTATAATCGGTAAACCATTCTAAGAATTGGCAAAAAGGAATTTGAATATGCTAGTAAAAGATTAGCATCGATCCCTGGATGTCTTAATCGTAAAATTAAGGAATATTCAGCCAAACATATACGCAGATGTGTTATTCATGCTTTTCTGTTCTGAAAATTTTTAGAAATATGCTCCATTAATTGGAAACCTTCAATATATGCCTGGTGATAACAGTCTTCATACACTCCTAACAATCAATGTAGCCTAAAATAATATTTTATTTATGAAAAAAAAAAATACCAAAGGAAACACTTCACAAAATTGATTTTACAGACGTTCCCATGATGGTCGACAGGTTTCAACTTGTATTAACATTTAATATTAATTTCTTTGGTCTATATTAGTCATGAATGTGTGTAGGTGCGTACACATGAAACAGAATTATTGTAAATTGATTTGTTCATCAACAAAATGAGTCGAAAACGAAAAGAAACTAATGTTAAAATAGGAAATTTAGTTGCAAAATTAAGAGCAGAAAATAAATGGGGAAACCGCAAAACTAACAAATGATTGTCTTGCAACAGTTTAGTCGATTATTACAAAGTACAAATTGACATGTAATGTAATGAACAAGAAAAGTTCAGAGTGACCAAAGATTTTAAGTGACCGAAGTATTCGACTGTTGGGAAAAAGTAAAAGTAGACCCGAAAACAAATTTACCAACATTGGTGGGTTGGATGGCTTTAACCTCCCTGGTGATGTATGTATTTTGTGAAATACCATTCTGTAACATCGTTGCTCTAGGTGCGCATGGAAATGTTTTATCTTTGTTCTTCAAGTGTAACAGTTGCCAGAAATACCTCTGCGTGTAAAAGAAAATAATAAGCAATGGTATAGGCATGGAGTATCAGTAGGATAATACCAGTGGTGTAGGCCCTGGTGCGGAATATAAAATGGTTCCCTTGAAAATGTTATTCTGTTAAACCTAAAATAATAGTACCTGCACTGATAAATCCAAGAATAGAAATTCATGTTTATCAACAACTTCCCTACCTAATATAATTTTTTTCTCGCTTTTACCTCAATATATTAATTTTCTTTGCTCGATTTTGTTCAATCGACAGAACTGCCAAGCCAGATAAACGTTATTGCGACACTGTACTTTTTAAATAGTTTTTAATAATTGTAAAATTGGAAAGGGATCTTTCAGCACTGGGCCATGGTGTGGTGGCACTACCTGCACCATTGTAGCTACCCCACTGGATAATACTTCATCAGCTATCTTAAATTTTGTCTGTTGTTTACTGCTTATTGTTACTTTATGAATACAAAAAAATATATCAATGTCATAGATTCGGGAAAGTTAGTAAAATTAATCAACTTCAAATGGATATTATATACTTTGGTATATCAACTAGAAAAAAGGAGTTAGTGTGGTTATGTGAAAGTGATGTTTACATTGTTATCAAGGCTACAAAAATCCACTGAAATTAGTGGCAAACAAATTACAATCAGAGGGTGATAGTCAAAAACAATACATATAGTACAGCCAAGAGCAGTATCAACTAATAAATAACATATTGAAAGTACACAGACAAACTAAAAATAAGAAAGTGTGGGAATAAGTGATAACATAAAAACGAATGTAGCCTAATCACAATTCGCGCTACACGTATAAACAACGCAGTGCTACAAACTGTAGACAGAAACAGAACTGCGAAATTTAGAACACCAAACCAAAATCAGTGAACAAAGAAGCATTTAGAAGCAGAATTACTAGCGTGACATCACTGCATGAGTAGATTAAAAAGAAGACGGAAGAGGAACGACAAGAAGTGTTGAAAAAAGCAAGATATTTATGAGAACACCCTCCACAAAGAACAAACAACAAGAACGAGAAAACCAAAAGTCAGAAGAAAAAAGAAAAGTAAAAGAAGACAAAGTCAAGGGAACACGAACGCATCCGAAGTACAACTACAGACGAACCAAACCTGCAAGCAGGAAAAGAAGAGACAGAAATGGATGAAATTAAACAGCTGCTGCTAATGAGAGGAGAGATACAGATAAACAATGATGAAATAAGGAAAAACAATGCAGAAGTAGGAAAACAATAGGAAGGAATAAAAAGAAACAATGAAGAGATGAGGAAAATGAAAACATACACGATAAAAAGAAAAGTGGAACGAAAATTTCTAAAAGAAGAGACGGGAGTAACAGCCACAGTAGTAGAAGGGTATGCAGTAGGAATGCAACAAGAGCGGAAAATAACAATATTGAACTAGCAACATTCGACCAAGAAATGGAGGTAATGAAAAATAAAAACAGATTGGGCATCACAAAGATCTATGTGGAAAACGATTTAACATCTCAAGAAATGCATATCCAAAAGAAGATATGGGATCTGGCAAAAGAAGAAATGAAGGCTGGTCGAATAGCTAAACTGGCATACCAGAAACTAATAATAGACTGGAAAGTATTTGTATGGGATGCAAACAAAGGCAAACTGAAATGAAAAGGAGAACCACCGATATAAAACTTAATTATAAAAAAGAAACGAAAAACGGACTATTATTGCCATTATTCAAAAAAGGAGACCCTACAAATTGCAGGAATTATAGGGGGATTAGGTTAACATCAACACGGGTTTAGCAAGGGAAGATCAACCATAGACGCAATACATATCATAACCAAGATAATAGATTTCAAGCAGGCGTTTGATAACATAAACAGATACTAATTAAGCGAAGAAATGAAAGAAATGGATACACCACCAAAGCTAATAAGACTAACATGTGTGACCATGGCGGGTGCGTGTGCAAAAATTTCAACGAACAACAAACCAGTTTAACATTGAACAGGGGATGAGGAGGGAGGAGACGCTCCGTCAGCAACACTTTTTAACATCGCACTGGAGGGTGCGATCAAGACAACAGGAATAAGAAGGAATATTATACAAAGTTCAACACAACTTATAGCATACACAGATGACATAGCTCTAAACTCTATTTGTTGAGCATTGAGCAGCTAGAACGTAAACAAACGCTTGACAGGTGCGTTGATTTACCGGATGTGTATTTACGTAATATTCCTTGCGTTTCTAAATTAACGTTCGCGCCGCCAGAATTATTTGTTAGAAGAATTGGTGGGTCTGAACGGAACCGTTTTTTTTTTAAGTAACGGTGTTTTATGGACTTGGAGACATCTGCATTACAAATATTGACGTAAAAGCAATCCGCTGTTAAGCAGTCCAATGCGTGGTTGACAAATAGGTGCATCATATTAAATCCTGCAATCCATTAATTAGTCAGACACAAATAAACACATAATAGTAAATGCATTAAAGGAATAATAAACATTTAATTATTAACAATTAATATAATATAATAATAATTATATGCTGTGCTTAACTAATGGCAAACTGTTTACCGCCTACTCAGAAGTAATTTTCCTTTAACGAGTCTTTTAATGGCATTCTTGTCATAATAAGACTATTATTTACGTAATGTGAAAATATTTAGAAATAGACATTTGCATACCTAATATTATTACGTAATATTATTTTCTCCGGGAGATTTTGGAGAAGACAAAGATTTAGTATGCCGAAACTCCTTTAAAATTCTCTTACTGTTGCAACACTAACACCCACTGTTTTAGCAACAAATTGTACATTTGTTTTTCAATTAAAGTAATAGAACGCCCTACGATCACATGTTTCTGTAACAACTTGCTCCATTTTAGGAAAATAAGCACCAGGCACTATACAAACGCTCCGAAAACCGATAAGCACTGCTCAAAAAGCACACAAAGTTAACCCGGTAATTACGAGTGCAAAGTAAAGGTTTTGAGCGTCAATTACTCATTAAGTAATGAGGCATTCGCGTTATCTAGCTTATAGCCTAGACCAATCACAGCGCGCACTCAGGTGAGTCAAACACGTGCGTTTATTGACGTTCTAGCTCAATGCCCGACAAATAGAGTTTAGTGGCCAGAACCGGCAAGAATCTAGAAGAAGCAGTAATACTATTAACAAAAGAAGTTAACAGCAGACGACTGGAAATAAATCAGAACAAAACCAAATACATGATTATGCTCCAGAAGAGGAACATCTAATATAAATCAAATCAAGTAAAATCCTTTTAATACCTAGGTGTAATTTTGAACTGGAAAAATGAGAGAAGTGCCGAAATTACAGAACTAGTACAAGCAGGGGACACAGCATACTAGAAGTACCAAAGGTTTTTAAAACACAAATTTATTACCAAAAAAATTAGATCAAAATATACATGGCTGTAATTAGACTGGTCATCATTTATGCTGTGGAAACAATGTGTCTGACAAGCAAGGACAAAGAAAAATTGAAAACGCTAGAAAGAAAAATACTACGGAGAATTGTAGGTCCAAAAATAGCTGATAAAGTGATCACAGAAGACTAATGAATCACGAAATAAGTTATATAATGGAAGGAGAAGATATCACCAAATTCAGAAAAGAGTAAAGATTAAGATGGAAGAGAACTAGAGGCAATAATACAAAAGATAAAAGACTAGAAACCATTGGAAAATAGAGTAATAGAAAGACCAAAGATAAGACGGGAAAATCAAGTGTATGAAGATATCAGAAAATTTGTAATTAACGATTGGAAAAACAAAATTAACATAAGAAGCGAAGAGACACAACCATCTATAACAAAAGGAAAGCACCAGGATCAATGCGGAGTGATTGGATGCAACAACTAAATAGAATAAAACTACCTTCCCAAGTTCTGTATAGGAGTATCACTGTAGAGCTCACTTATTAATTCGTGTCCTGCTCGGGCTTTTTTGGCCCCTTGGGACTCGAGATTATCTGTTAGGACTTTGTGTTAAGGAGGTATGCACAAGGTAGACTGTTTACGTAGAGCTATAATAGAATAGAAATAAAAACAAGTTCACCGATGAAAGCAAGTTTAATATTTTCAAAAGTGACGGAAAAGGAAAAGTTTGGCCAAGGCAAAAGAAGAATTGACCAAGGAAAACTTGGTACCAACCACAAAATATGGTGGAGGTAGCTTAATGATTTAGGGCTCAATGGCGGCTGCTGTGAGGAGGTGGAGCAGTTAACGTTCATAGAGGCAATAATGAATGACTATACAGGGAATTTTTCTTTTTAGTATACATACAAGGAATAGGTCTTTCTGGATATTTTACTGAAAATAAGTCTGTCACAGTTCTTAAGCTGTTACCATTCTGATACCACATTAGAATTTGCACTTTTTCGTCTTTGCTGTACATGGTTGTATAAAAAACGCAAGAAGACACTAAATAAAGACTAATTCTATTTTTTAACTTAAACTTAACTCCTTGTATTCCAATCATACAAACAATTGTTAGAAAATTTAAATCATAAAATAAGAACTAAAAGTAATCACGTTTTAACCGAAGAAATGAAATTAAATATGTTTACAAAAATTATAATTAAAAAAAAATCTGTGACGGCCGGGAGTCGAACTCGGATCAACTGCTTGGAAGGCAGCGACGATAACCACTACACTATCTTAGCGCTCGTACATTTTTGTTGTACGAAGAAAATAGAATGTTCACGGACTTTACACGAACAATAATCCTGTCGATTTTTGTAATTTACAAATAAGTATAATCATTTGCGTCCTATATACAGGGTGAAATACTTATTTAATATAAACACTGTATCAACATAACCTTCATACTCAAATAATTCACAACTGGTGACGTTTGCTCCTGCTTTTTAGTTGTCGGTATAGTTGGTTGCCTACACAATAGGCGAATTTGACGCGTTTCTTTTAATAGTATACATAGGCAATGTATACTAAAAAGAAAAATTCCCTGTATATGAGTTTATATTTCGTACTTTAACGAACAACCAAGCAAAAAAAATTTTTCAACAAATTGTGTATAAAATAGCAACGAATGAAAAACAAATTAGAATCACTGTATAACGTATTACGCATGTCCTAGTCCTGCTTATACAAATTTGAGTTGCTCTTTTTAAGGAACTATTAAAAGACAGTATTTATAAACAAGCAATACACAGAAAAAACACTGACAAGCCCAAAAACCGGTTGTAAATCTTTCAGGGTAAACTTACGAGGGTTAAAAATAAATATATTTTTTATTTTTAAATTCTAGACATAATTAGTTTTTCAACCTAACGTTAAGATTCACAATAATTAATACTCTGATAAAGAAAATCAGTCTATTAAAAAAATGGAAATATTAAGAATTTAACAAAATATTAAATGTCTAATTTTAACATTTTCCGCCAAAAAGTAAAATACTTTTTTTGGAGCTATTTGGGCCATGTCTAATGCATTCAAACCTATGCAGAGTTCTTTGATTCTTAAATTGCTATCGGCTTTTTTCCGATTTTGTGTGTTCTGACAACCAGACAATTTTGCTTCAGATCCATATTGCTGCAAATCATTTTTAATTCAGTGAAGCGCATTTTTTTTCTAAAACTAAAATGAAATGACTTACTTTTATTTGTTTTATGCAAAACTTTAATTATCAGTTGTTCAATATAATTTCTTGGATAAGTTAAAGAAAGTGGCCCACGGAGACTATGAAAACAGATAAAAGAATTTCACAAGAATGTTTGGTGTCCAAACGCGCGCACTTCAGATAAGCGGGAGGCGCGCAGCTCTAACACGTCCGAGCAGACCCCCCCAACGGACCGAACGAGGGGCGACGCATATATGGGACCATATGCCATTTATTTTAGTTTAAAAATTAATTTCATATTTTTCAACATCTTTTAAGCGCCTTTTCGTTTGCGGCGTCTGTATACACCGTACACACCACCAGCCACTTCTGTCGACGATCCAAATCATACAGCTGCCAACATAAAGCATTGGTTATCATACAATGTGCCAAAACAGTTTGATTTTCCACATCAGGCGTCAAACTTAAATACAGTTGAACATCTTTGGGAAGAATTCCACTGACGCACTTATGCACTAAAAGTATAAACAACAACGGACATAAGACACTAACATCTGTATTAGAGAAACGTGGAACAAAATTTCTTCCAATATACTAGAAAATTTAATTTTATCGGTGGCAAAATGAATACAGGCAGTCATTGCGTCGAATGGAGAGCCAACAAAATATGAGGCTTGTTCAGCTGAAACCCATCTTTGATCAACTTGAAAACAAATGCATTAATTCAAATGACGTTTGTTAATGTTAGTAGTGTTTGTAAGCAACACGTTAATAAGTTTTTGGCGTTTGAATTTAATTCCGACTTTTAAAACTTCGATTTTGAAATGGCGTTTGTTGTTGAAAATCCGTCCCAGTTTGATCAGCGTGCGGTCCTACAATTTTTATGCGCTGAGGGTGTGCGGCCATTGCAGATTCATAAGCAAATGGAAGCAGTATACGGATATGCATGTACTGCGTACCCAACTGTGAAGGAATGGTGCCGAAAATTTAAGAATTGAAAAGAGGGGACTATGGATGAGCCGCGACCAGGTGCACGGTGTACTGCATTAACAGAAAACGTTATGGAATGTGTGGAAGGCCTTATTAGAGAAAATCGTCGAATTTCAATTGGAGACAATTCAGAAATTCTTGGTGCGACTGTGGTATTATAGTCCATAGTATTGTTCGTAATCTGGGCTACAGCAAAGTTTGTTTGCAATCGATTTCTCGTCTCGTGTCTAATGAACAAAAATGCTTGGGAATGGGTTTATCGCTACAACACCTCTCAGACTATACGCAAAATGGTAATGACTTTCTTCTGCCAATAGTTGCTGGTGACAAAACTTGGTGCCATTAATACGAACCATACAGTAAGTTGATGCAGTGGAAACGTTCAAGTTCACCACCACCGAAGAAGTTTAAAGCACAACTTTCTGCAGGCAAGGTGATGTTAACATTTTTTTCGACCATGTAGGACCCTTATTGATAGAGTTTAAGGAACCTGGAATTAATGTCAATGCAAATCTGTACAATGAAACTTTGAACATGCTTTATCAAGCAATAAGACGGAATCGTCTAGGAAAACTTACGCCTGGGGTCATTTTGCTGCACGACAATGCTAAGCCTCATGTTGCTAATGTGGTAAAAGAAAATCTCGAACGAAAGAAATAGAGGGTTTTAGAGCATCCGCCCTATAGCCCAGATCTATCGCCTTGCGATTTCCATATTTTTGGCCCGCTGAAAAAGGCGTTAAAAGGTCGGCCATTTTGAATCTGTAGCAGAAGTACAGATAATTGTGGAAGACTTTTTCAATCAGCAGCCACAAGAATTCTACGAGCAAGGTATACGTGACGTCGGTTAGTAAAAGAATGGGATAGGTGCCTTAACTGTGACGGTAATTATTTGTAATGAAATTGTTGAATACATTTTGTATAAAGCGAAGATGGGTTTCAACTGAACACATCTTGCATGTATTAATGCTTATGTAAGGCTCGGATTATATGCAAAATGCATATCCTTTAATAGTGATATGCTATCAAAATGCTTTTGGTTCTGCACGAGTTACATTAATCAAAGTTGACTGACGCTAATTATGAAATGCATATTTTGCATTCTTTGCAATTTTATGCATTTTTTTTAAGAATTCCGCATATTTCAGCATTTTTAATCAGATTATTATGCAATTTTGCATAATTTACCACTCCGAAACACAGCAGTAAAAAATATTTAACAAAAATCGTTTTGAAGGAATTAGAAAATGTTAATAATGTAACAATATCTAGATTCATCAATGAAAGTTTAACAAACTTTTTCCTTCCTGATGCTATACGTGTTAACAATATTTTATTAATTTTATCACATGGCGTAGTCTACATGGTTAAGGCGGGTAGAAATTTAAAAGTATTTTATAACAATTTAATTCATGTTACCTGCTTAGCTCATGGGTTAAACAGAGTTGCTGAGAAAGTTAGGGTTCAATTTCCTATTGTAAATGAATTAATTAGCAATGTTAAGAAGGTGCTTGTAAAAACTCCACTACACTGTTACAGTAGGTATATAATGAAAAGCTTCCAAATACATCACTGCCTCCCATACCAGTAGTTACAAGGTGGGGTACATGGTTAAACGCGTTTATTTTCTATTCTAATAATTTTGATAAAATTAAAGAATTAATTTGAGAGTTTTCTAATGACTCCACAGCAATTTGTGCAGCAAAATGCGTTTTGCAAAAACCTGGACTGGTAGGGCAATTAGCATTTATTAAATCAAATTCTAGTTCTCTTTCCCAAACAATTTTAAAGTTAGAAAAACAAGAACTATCGTTAGCAGAATCGAGTGATTTAATTTTAACCATTAAAAAATCGCTAGAAAAAGTTAAAGGAGCAGTTGGAAAAAGCATTTCAGGAAAACTAAATGACGTTTTAAATAAAAATTAAGGTTACCAAATTCTTACCAAAGTATCAAAAATTTTGCAAGGGGAATTTTTGGATGTTGACCTGGCCCCTGACTTAATTGCTATTTTAAAAAATGCACCCTATTACGTCAGTGGATGTAGAAAGAAGCTTTTTTACATATAAACATATTCTTTCCGACCGAAGGCAGTCTTTTAGAGTAGAAAATATTGAAAAACACATTATAATAAACTGTTTTTATGCCTCAAACAATGTAAAAGATCTGGCACTGTAAATCATTTAGTAACTTATTTTTTTTAATGTATATTCTTAATAATTAATATGTTATTAGTGAATTTAAATAAATGCTTTTTTTATATTATTTGCCGAACAAAGTTTTTTTTATAAATGTTTATATAATAATTCGTGTAATTTCATAATAAAACTTTACTATGTAAATACAGATGTACTTTTTTGCATATCTTTTTGTTTGCGATATGGTAAGATAATGCAATAATAAAAATATATCTTACTTAATTTTCATGTTATGTAAAAATGGCAAGCATATGATGCATATATTCGTGCATATTTAACCAATTGGAGGGCGCATATTTTATTAATTTTAATGCATATATATGCGCATATTTTGACCATTTGGAGTGCATATAAAGCCAAGCTTTAATGATTATGTTAAGGTACAGCTGGGGTAACATAAACCGGGGAAATCTTATATCAAAGACTTATAGTCTTTGCTTATATGGAGATTTTCTATTATTTGTATTATTTGGATAGTGTAAATTGTTCTTTCTGATTGTTATCAAATGTCATCAGTTACAATTAACATTTATAAAATGTATTGTCATATTAATGAAAATATAAGAGAAAGAATTATATAGGGAATAGAAAGATGGATGGCCGTATAGACAAATAGGAGAACCATTTAATGTTAGTAAGAGTACGGTAGAACGAATAAAGAGAAGATGGGATGAAGATCAGAGCATGAGAAGAAAAAATGGGTCAGGACGACAGAAGTGTATGACTGAAGATGAAGATGGTGCATTACTAAATGTTTGAGGCGAAATCCATTTGAGACCGCAGTAATTGCTTGCGAAAATGTTAATTTTCCAGCTACTGTACGAGCGGCCTGAAACCGGTTGAAAAACGGCGAAATTGCAAATTATTCAGCTGCCCGAAAACCCCCTGGTACGGGCTTTTTCGACGATTCGTAACTAACTTGATGGAAAAGGGCCTACAGCTTAGCTCAGAGGAGTAGGGAGAGTTCGTGAAAATCGCTTATGGGAGAAAATCTTTAGTTGTGTACATGGCGAGTCAAAATAAGTGGGCGCCACCTTTCAAATCCAGCTGGTTGTAGGTCCTCGTGGAAGGCCGAGAGGCCAACAGCTTACGGGAACGGAACTTACCGTGATTGTGCCTCCACCTATATATATTTAAAGCTTGCAAAATTCTTACATCAACAAGTACCAAAAGACACAATAAGAGACAGTAAACTTTAAAACACATATAATGAAATGGTTAATATATGACAGTACAGTAAAATGACACAAGTTATAACGCAAAAAGTTTGAATTACATGATTTTAATTCTTGAACGTTCAGAGAAACTCGCCGCCGTTGACGCACAATATTTATATTATAATGAATCTGTGTGGCCAATGGCGTAGTTTACAGGAAAAATACTATATTAATATCTTTTACAAGCAATAAATAAATGGCGATTGAAGATCGCTTGTAGGTTGCATAAAAAAAAGGTTCAATATCGCGAAATTCTGCAAGTTGACGCGAGCAAAAAAAAAGGTTTCTTTGTCACAACACAAAACTGGGAGTTTTTACCTTGAATTCCGGTGGATGGCTTAAAGCGAGGCAGGCACAATATGGCGGCGATTTCCGATTGCAGGGCCAAAAAGAAAGGGAAGGAAGACAACGTTCTTCGGGGCAGCGTGGGAACGAGATGTAGCTAATACGTCCCTGTAGAGGTCCAAGTTGCTTCCAACTAGGTCAGTTAACGTGGAGACAGAAGCGAGACTTTTTCGGACGACGGGAACGAACCAAATTCCAACAAAACACTTGCACGATTTTCCTTTTTTCTTTTCACTTCAGAAAGATCCGAACTGAATTCGACAGGAGCAATTAACTTAAATTGTCCAACACCAAAGCGAACCTTCTATTATTATTTATCCGACTTTAAGTCGATTTGATTATGCTCTACAGCAAACGGTACTTCGGTAAAATTAACAGAAGCGCCAATGATGGAAAAGAAACTATCTTTGAAGTTACGTCCGTCTATTTTAAAGGTCTAGCTTCACGTGACTTTCCTTACGGCCCCCGTACGGGCGACCGGAGCCATCAGAGATGTAAAATTGACTGACTTATAAATGCTACGGGGATTTGCACTCTCCCAAATGATATTGCACCATATTACGAAACGTTATGCAAGAGTTCTAGAAGGAATTAAAATTAACACGTGCAACTGCCGAGATCAACACTTCCGAGAATTTCGTCGGCAGAAAATCAGCGCACAAAGAGAACGTTCAAGGGATTAACGGAACTGGCCTTTCATAACTCAATTTTCAAGACAGAACAAAATAGCGAAAATGGTAACCCAAACCAAGACTGCAATTAAAATAGCGTTATTCATTCTTACGAAGCGGCAAACAAATTAAGAAATTGATTCACACAGAGCGGCAAATTTGAAAATAACATAACACCCTCCTTATCAGAAGAAAATGAACGCCTAAGAGTTGAATATGCTCAAGAGTTTTTAATCAGAGATGAAGACTTCTGGAAAAATGTAATCCTCTCAGATGAGAAGGTATTTCAATCTTTCAGTAACGGGCGTACTCGCGTATATCGACCCCGAAACTGCCGGTTTGAAGAAAGATATTTCCATAATATCCATGCTAGTGGCCACTTTTCTGCTAACATGTGTGTGCTGGCATATAAACGAAATAGTGAATGGACAAATTTATTTGAATGTACTTGAAAATGTCATGCTACCATCAGTTCAGCGGATGCACACCCCGTTGAGCTTATCTTTCAACAAGATAATTCGCCTGTCCACACATCTCGTATTGTTAGGCAGTGGTTCAACAACCATAACGTCAATGTGTTGGCCCAACAAGTCCCAACATGAATCCGATGGAAAATGTTTGGAGTTACATGGTAAAAAACATTTATCGGGAAAACTTTCGGCCAAGGAATCGGGGACAACTGATAGATGCCATTCAAGAAGCATGGAATAATATCGGGTTGGATTTTATTCGAAATGTAGTTGCATCGATGCCGAGACGTTTAGCTGCAGTAGTAGAAGCGAATGGATGTACGATCAAACATTAATAAATTTTGATTTGGCTATAATTTACTTTCGTTGTTATTAAAGATTACTTAGTAACCATTGTTATAAAGTTCAAACAAATCCATTTACGCTAGCGAAATGTTAGTGTCCCGGTTTATGTTTCCGCAGCTGTACAATAACTAACTTTTTATGATTTGTTGTGTCTTAACTGATTAATTAAATCAATTTTGTACACAATAAACTTTATTTGGGCAACAACCACATGTTGTCTATTATATTCTGTTTAATTTCAAAATTCCTTGATGGTACTGTGAATAAATATATAAAAATAATAAAAAATATTTTGCATTTTTCAAGTCTTCAAATACATTATTTATTTGAAGTTATAAAAGTTTCTCTTCGTTAGCAGCATGGGAAGGCAAGACTGCTACTATATCATCAAAGTTATTTTTGCTTGCAGGTGTGGCCATTGTAAACGCTTAGCACCTACCTGGGAGGAACTCGCGAAAAAGTTTGTTGGTAATTCTGAAGTTAATATAGTGAAAGTAGACTGCACATTAGAAGTTAACAAACAATTATGTAATGAAGAAGAGGTTAGTTTTGTCATCGCTACAATTTTATTTTAATTTCACTTAATAAATGTTTACAGGTTGACGGTTTCCCTTCCATTTATCTGTATAAGCAAGGCAAAAGGATATCCGAGTACAATGGAAATAGGAGTTTGGAAGACCTTCACGATTTCGTTGTCAAACATCTGAGTAGTCACGATGAGTTATAATTCCCACTAGCGTTCCATGGAGTTTCTGTTTTGTGTACCTATCAAGTGTGCATAGAATTTGGAAATTATTTAGATTGAACAAGTGATATTTTTATAGGTACCGGAGGAGTGTTAATAAAAATCATTCCAAGTTAGTTTTACATTTTGAACAGTTTATTTCTATAACAATTTTTAATACTTAATAACATCAAAATGTTATGATATTCTAGAATCTTAAAAATTAGTTGGACTATGTACACAACGTTTCAATAAAACATTCATAGCAGTTCCGGTTGATACAGTACAAGATCAAAACTGCAACCGCACTTATTGTAGGCAGGGTTGTCCATCTTTATATTGGTCAGTTATGAGTATCCGTACGGATGTTTATTTATTTATGAAACGATAATTTAAGTAAATTAACCTAGGATGACCTAAATATTGTGTACATACTGTTATTAATATTACCGCTAAACATCAGTCTACAATTTGCCAATTGATATTACATGATTAATATAAATTTTATCATTTGCCCAAAGTGTGTAATCATACTACCAGATTCATTTAACGCTATTACTCAAATATGTACGTAGCATTCGCTTGTAATTGGTGTTGATAACCATTAAACATTTACACTTGTATCAGAATTATCCTTTTATGTTTCTAAGTGAACACAAAATTCGATTTAATTCCTAGGTTTTTACTTTGGTGCAATACAGTCCTTCACAGTGTGTGTATGTGTGAGAGAGTGAGTGTTTCGTTAAAGACAATTTTAGAAAATTAATTTAGCGATCTTATGTCTTGTCTTTTTCGTTTCCAGACACTTTATAAACAAACTGTTACGATTTATCTGTTTTTCACTTGGACCCTATATTGCACACAGTTGCATAAAATCATCACAGTTTTAATCACTTTCTGTACATTGGTATGGTTTAATGTTTTAAAATATTTACTTGAATCTATGGTTTAACGTCTTATTATTATTTACATATAAGTGACAGTGTTGAGGTTTCCATTCAGTCATCTGACTCTTCCTGAGGGTGACCGTAAATGGGATCGGATGTAGCCCGTTCTGTAGTCCACTATGTTGCGACGGTGCTGACCCGCCGGTCCATGCCTATTCCTCCGACTCCATCTGTACAATAATAACAAAGGTTATACTAACCGATAGGATCGAGTAGTGCTTGTAGTCGCAAATGAAATTAAAATTATGGTCTATGTGTTCCTTGAAACATTATATGAAGTTGTGCATTGGCTGATTGCGTGTGGGAAAAGAGCTCGGATTAAAATTGGAAGTTTTTTTTACATAGCATCATCATGACCTACAGAACATCCTGTAAGGCTTGTGAAGCAAATGTAAACGAAGCTAAAAAACACAACAGGATTTACCAAAAAAAGTAATAATTTCTAGGGAAATTAAATATTAATTACGTCCTCGTTTCGTTTGGTGCCTACTAATCAAGATACTTTGGACCAGACGTTTTATTTTTTATATTAGCACTCGCATGCACACTACAGTACGTCCCAAATATGAAACTCGCCAAAACGCTACACGCTTACGAGGCCAATGTATTCATGCCATTGTTTTTGAGAATAATTTATAGCCTACTTGATATACACCAAAGATTTATTCCTTGTTTTTTTTTCTGGCGTCCCATAATATTTATCATTACGATTTCCCCAAATTAAATCTAAATCAAAGGTTTCTAACATTCGTTGTGCTTTTGGCCACAGTATCACAAAAGCAAATAAACATTGTGGTGGTTGTTTCTTAGCAAACAAGGAAAGTGATTCTGCAAGTGCAGCGTCCACTGAATTAAAAATGTTTTTGTTCGTTCTTTTGAGATTCTGAAAATAAGATGTTGACGACCCAGACATTATCGGCAGGCGCGAAAGTATGCTTGCTATTGAGTAGAAATTTTAATATGGGACTAAACTCTATTTGTTGGGCATTGAGCTAGAACGTAAACAGATGCTTGACAGGTGCGTTGATTTACCGGATGTGTATTTACGTAATATTCCTTGCGTTTCTAAATTAACGTTCGCGCCGTTACCGGCATTTACCCACGGTTCATCGGTATAAAAAATTACTCGAACTGCTTCCCGATATTTTCGGATAGTTTTAAGATAATTTCGACGCCACGCGATAATATCTTCTCTATCCATTAACGTGGATAGACGGCTGCCAGTTGAACATTTAAAATTTAATTTCTTTAATATTCTATCTAAAGTCGACCTCTTAAAACTCGGCAATTGGTCATCATTGTTAATGACCGTCAAAATTCCATTTCAGGTTGGTATTTCGTTCCGCAAAAAATATTCGTTAACCTACACAGAAATTTACCAAGCTCAGAAATGCAAGTTTAGGAATAACTTTCGCATATTGTACAGAAAAATTACAATTTGTTTAAAAATAGCACGTACATTCTTACGAATTGCAAAGAGAACAGCATCATCAATTTAATCTAAAAGATTTCTTTAAACTCCGGGAGATTTTGGAGAAGACACAGTTTTAGTATCCCGAAACTCCTTTAAAATTCTTTTTACTGTTGCAACACTAACACCCACTGTTTTAGCAACAAATTGTACAATGTCAGTCAGTAAAATCTCAGGATTTTCGAATTATACAATTTTGTTATTAATTGTTTTTCATTTAAAGTAGTAGGACGCCCCCTACGATTACACGTTTCTGGAACAGTTTGCTCCATTTTAGAAAAATAAGCACCAGGCACTATACAAACGCTCCGAAAACCGATAAGCACTGCTCAAAAAGCAGACAAACTTAATCCGGTAATTACGAGTGCAAAGTAAAGGTTTTGAGCGTCAATTACTCCTTAAGTAACGAGGCATTAGCCTTATCTAGCGTAGACCAATCACAGCGCGCGCTCGGGTGAGTCAAACACGTGCGTTTGTTGACGTCCTAGCTCAATACTCAACAACTAGAGTTTAGGAAAAATATGTTTAAAAAATTCAAAAAATGGACAGGTTAAGAAAAATTGACCTTGCCAGTTTTTGGTTTACATCAAGCAGGTTGGGTGTTGTAGTTTGGGGCATACTGTATGTAGAAGTACACTTAGTTTTATTGAAAGAACAGAAACAGCCTAAAAGAAAGGTAAAAAGCATGTAGATATATGATGATAGCAACTCACAGACTGAGAAACGTCGCGAAGTAGTTAATGTATCTGTGGCGAAGGCAGATGATCCTCTCGCTTGTAGAATGATGGTCTACCGTTGTCAAACGAGTAGCAGCACCAAAGGCAAGTACACCACACACACATAATGGGCAAGCACGAATTTTAAGACTTTACACAATCAAATAATACACTTACTGTTTAAGGTAGAGGTACAGAACAGCTCGGTAATAGTAATTGTGCGTGCATTATGGTGTAGTAGAACGGATTAAAAGAACAAGTTGCAAAGATTAATGTAATGGAAGCAGGATCTATGTTATTGTAGAATTCTTAAGTTGGTCATAACAAGCATTGTAGAAGACCAATCGATCGTTGAGTTAATTTTCAAGAACAAACTATGTTTGCTTGACTGGAAACCTTCTTTAAAAATCGCACAGATTTGTAAATCGGCATGCAAAATATTTTCTTAGTAATTTGGATATATTTAATTTCATGTGTGCTAAAATATACTATTGTGTTACGGCAGCCATTGAGTAGATCGATTGCTAGTTCTAGCGATTGCGGCCTAAGTTGTAAATAATAACAGAGCATAACATTCGTTAGTATAAAGTTGGCATGCAAATTTTGTGTTTGAATCTATATCGCCCTTGATAATGCAAACAGTGAAACGCAAATGTGTTATTCTGCAAGTGGTGTAAGTATATTTACATTTTTGTGGGTGCTGAAAATAGAACAAAATGTAATAGCTGTAGAACTGCACTGTGGTGTTGTGAAGGGGCACTGCACAGACAAAGCGTTATGGAACAAAAAAAATATATATAATTTTATTTTCCACTGTTTACAAATTTATTGTCACTCATCTAAGGGGATTGGGTCATCGCTATCTAGCTACTGTTTTAGGTATAGATACATTATACTTTGCGGATGCAAATATCTAACGAATCTTGTACATCATCAGGAGAACAACGCAACAAACTACGCATACATACATTAGTTCGCGTTTTTTTCCCCGATCGGGGTCAGGGGCGGGAGTGGGCATACTAAAAGTAAAATATTCATGTATTACTACAACTAGTATTTGAAAAAATTAAAAGGACCGTTCTACATCTACTGGTAAATTATGGTCATATGCTGTCCCTATCATTTTAGTAGTCTGGAACGCCGTTTTACTTTTGAATGGAGGCCATTTTCGTGAAAAAAAGTACATGTTGACATCCTTTAAAAATATCTTCAGAAGGCAGTATTGAAACTACATCTGACAATTAAATATGTTTAAAAAATGTATAAATAATGATAAATTTTATTAGTTGTATTTCTTAAAAACAATGCATCGCTTACATGTTATTTATGAATCACGTCCATTTTCTTTACATTTTAGTTAATAACAGAAATGGAACAAAGTGAAATGAAGAAGTGTCCCAATTTATTAGGACGTAAAGATAATCATAGTTTGTTTAGTTTTCTAAATATAACAAACTTTCAATAGTTAAATTTAGTATCATTAAAAAGTTAGGAGTATTTTTTTTCTTTTCAGTGGTATTTACGTTTTACGTACTTCCATTTATATACCATCAAGATAAAAAAAGAAACCAACAAATGTCAGATAGCATAGACATAGAATACTCCTATAGTTTGCAATACAACGGTTGGATGCATCTGTCATCAGACACATACAGGGTATCAATTTGAAAACGTACAATGTGTTATACCTCAGGAAGTAAAAGAGGCATTAAACTTTTTTCGAAAACGTTTCTAACATGGATGCTGAATCATCGTGACTCATAAGGTAACCTTCCCCATGCAAACCATTAAACTCTAGCCATCCCACCAAAAAAATTTCAAATAGTAAAGCCAATTTTGTGACACCTCATTTGTAAAACCCTTAGAAAATGCTATTCGATAGTAGCAAAAAAATTTTTCCCGACTCGCTGCAGAAAAACGGACTGTCCCCCAAGATCTCCAGATTTGACCAAATTAGACTTCATTCTGTGGGGTTACTATTAGATAGATAGATTTTACTATTGCCTAAAAAATGAAGGAAATCATTGTGAACATATAAACTAATATTTTGAAATTTGAATTACATCACTTGGTTCAGAATCTTTTGAATTTCATGTTTTAATTTTTTCGAAACGAAGCGGGAGTAAATGTTTGCTACTAGGTACTGAACAGGTAAGAGCTTTTTAATAACATTATTATAAAATGGGTGTTAGTTAATGCAATACCTACCTATTCTCAGTGGCGGCTTGTACTAAAGGGCACAAGGGCACGTGCCCACCCAACCACCACCATAAACACAGAAAGAAATTCGCATGTAATTCAGTGCATTATTTT
>JABXWE010032294.1:0-12331 GCA_014611495.1 Limonius californicus | reverse complement strand
TTAACCAGATTTCTGCAATTACAGAATTATTTCATTAACCACAACATCAAAATAGTAAATATATATATATATATATATATATATATATATATCAGAATTGCAGACTTCGCAAACAATCACTAAAGTTTTGAAATCATTAATTTGATTTTAAAGAGATATCACATGCGATACTATTTACGATTGGATGGCTGAGACAGCTATTTTCACATGAACTTACGGAAAGTTATTTATCTATAAGATCAAAAAATTAATAATTGCAAATTTGTTTACTATGGAGTTTCACAGGGAACAGTTCTCCGACCTGTGCTTTTTAAACTGAATGTGAATGGTGTCCTTGGAATGGAGTGCCCTGGCAACAGCAATAGTTTCACAGATATTATAATTTCTTATAGAAGCAGTTCTTAGTTACATTTAAAGTATTATGTTGAATTATGATGCTATATTAAATCATTTCCAGATTATCGATGATTCACCGGCAAATACTCGCAAGGAAATAATCGAATTATAAAACATAAAATATTTTGGTATTATTGTATATGGATCAGATGATATTTTCAAATAAATTTCATAATAAATAAATAATCTTAGATCAATTCTGTATAGATTAAAATATTTGAATAAGTTTTCAAATTTATCAGAGTGAAACATTCAGTCAGGTCTTAGTTATGGCATAATTGGATGGGTTGGTGCTGCTGATAGTTGGTTTAGTTACTCTAGAAAGCTATACACAATGCAAAAAGGTTTAAAAATTATGTTCCGTAAGGAAACTGCCTATCCATTTGATAATCAACTTGCTAAAATTCTAGATTCAAAGCAATTATATATTTTTAAATTTACAACGAAACAACACCGAAATATAAATTCTGAAGAATGTTAATAATAATAATAAATAATATTAGGAGCCTTTTCGTCTCATTGCTGGGCATCGGCCTCATCCCTGCCCCGTACTTCTCCTCGGCGCTATGGTACAAATACGTGCGACCTACAGTTTAACGTCCAACCGACACAAATTCCAGAGAAGGGTTTTGGCATTAAGACTCCGCGGTTGCCAAGAGCGGATTGTGTTGGGGTTGCAGCACAAGATTTATATATGCTGGGTCGTAATGATGGGAAATCCAACCCTACTAGAATTGTACATATGTTTTAAAAAGGAATTTAGGAAACATTATTCTCGTCAAAACACTTTGCCAGTTTTATTTACCGATATAATTAACAAACCTGGTGAATGGTTCCTTATTCAATTTTTTATTTATATTTCTTAAGTTTTAAGTTATATACCGTGTGTTATGCCTTAATAGCAAAAAAGTAATAAAACAGAAACAAAATCGTGTCACAGGTTAATTTACGTAAGAGTATGAGCGTACCGCTGAAAAAATAGGCAACCCAAAATACACACCACAGGCTACTGAGTTATATAAATGTTTATTAGCTGTATTATGAATTAGGCATGCCTGTATCATATGCTTGGCTGTTTACTAGATTAAATAACGCTGATTCAACTTGTACAAAGTTTGAATAATATGCATTTCAACGCAGAAAAACCCTACACGATCTCAACAGAAGAAATCTACTTAAATTTTCGCCTTGGCACATTGCTTCTCGTATTTGAAGAAGTGGATTTAAATATAAGTCGCATATGCGGTATCGCCAAGGTGGCGACCTGCGCACTGTTAAGTAAAATATCAAGCATATCTGTCTGGGATGTATCTGGGATTGCCTATTATCGCAATGGTAGGCTTGTGCAGTCCTGTAAATTATCCTATATGTGAGTTACGAGGATTGTTGGATAACTACGTGGCCTAACGCAGAGATGGCGCGAATTTGGAGGAATTTTCTTTACCATTCTGTAGAACGCTTTATTAGATTAAATATGACAGTACAGAGCGATCTGTCAATTAGTCTGTTTTTGACAGTACGGCAAAGTGTGATTTTGTAAACAATGGAAAAAACTGAGTTGAGAGCAGTGATAAAGTACTTTCATTTGAAAGGCTTAACACCAACCGAAATCAAAGCAGAGCTGGATTCAACACTATTGGAATCCGCTCTTTCGTTTTCAATGGTTAAAAACTGGGTTGCCGAATTTAAGCGTGGTCGTGTGAGCACAAATGATGAACCTCGTAGTGGACGTCCAAAAACTGCTACTGCCCCGGATATGATTGAAAAAGTCCACCGTATCGTATTGGATGACGGTCGAGTAAAAGTGCGCGAGATAGCAGACATAGGGGGTATCTCAAATGACAGTGTGCACAGAATTTTAACTGAAGAATTGGAAATGAAAAAATACTCGGCGCGTTGGGTGCCGCGGTTGCTCACACCGGAGCAAAAACTGAATCGTTTGAGTGTTTCTCGCGACCTTTTGGCACGTTTTCGCCACAATCCTAAGGATTTTTTGCGCCGTTTCATAACCGTCGATGAAACCTGGGTTCACCATTATACTCCTGAAACCAAAGAATACTCCAAACAATGGACACACAAAGGTTCTCCGCCACTAAAGAAGGCAAAAACGGTTTTGTTAGCAGGAAAGGTTATGGCAACCGTATTTTGGGATTCTCATGGAATTATCTTGGTCGACTACTTGAAAAGGGGAAAACAATAAATGGCGAGTATTACGCCAATTTGTTGCAACAACTTAGCGACAAAATCAAAGAGAAACAGCCTCATTTGGTAAAGAAGAAAATGCGTTTCCATTAAGACAACGCACCTGCCCACAAGTCTGCGATTGCAATGGCCAAAATTCATTAATTGGGGTTTGAATTAGTGGCCGATTCGCCCCATTCCCCAGATTTGGCTCCCAGCGATTATCATCTGTTTCCAAACCTGAAAAAATGGCTCGACGGTAAGAGATTTTCGTCTACTTCCGAGATAATCGCTGCTGTAAATAGCTATTTCGAGGACTTGGATTCATCGACCTACAATGAAGGCATTCCTATTTTGGAATATCGTTGGAATAAGTGTGTCATAAATTCAAGAAAATGTTCAGGTAGATATAAGAGCTTCCATTTTATGGTAAATTATACAATTTCTACCGGATATTATACATATCTCAAGCGAAATTTCGCTTCTGTATAAGATTACATAAATATGCCAAATTCAGTGGCTTACAAAAGTATAAATCCAATCTGAAACAAATTCATCTTCCTAAATTAAAGAAAAATATGTGTTTGGGTTGACTAATTTTAAATGTATGCATCAGTCAATGTACAGGGTGTACCAGCTGTAGAAATTATAATACTAAATATATCAATAATAGCTTTTCGGTTATTAAAAATATACAATACGTTTTCTATTTTTAGTATTGCTAAAACTGCATAGATTAATTTTACCTCTTTCTGTTTTTATTTTTTCTCCAAATATCTTTTTAAACCACTTTTAAGGATAATTTTTCTTTTAATCAATATTTAATACACTTGCCCCCACTCCAAGTTTCATAAAAATAAAGCTATTCGTTTCGGAGTTGTGAGATAAAGCCATTTAATGGTTTTTAAAACCTTTGAAAAAGCAGCGTACTTGATGGTCTTTACGCAGAGGAAATGAATTTATCCAGCGCAAGCGGAAAAAAAAAATATCGCGGCACTAAAAATTAGCAGAATCTTATTGTTTCAGGGCGCAAGAGTCGACTATTAATTTCCCGATATTTAAAAACAGTTTAGCGCAACCATCAATCAAGCTCTGCCCCGAAACAAATCCTAACATGATTTCTATTGAAATTTAATTTAACGAAGTGTTAAAAATTGGAGACGCTGAGAACATCCATTAAGTCAGAAACAGTTATTAAACCCTGTACGCTTTTATTCAAACATCAATTACTTACCCAGGTATCAGAGGCCTTAATGACTCCTCATAACGAGCGGCTGAAAAATAATAAAGCTTTTAATAAAAGTTATTCTTTTTAAGAAAGAGTGAGGAATACCATTATTGCGGCGCAAAATCCCGGAAAGGCAAAATAAACTAGCGAAAGCCTGTTTTGAATGCACTTGGAAACTGGATCGAATGCATATTTTAAAATTAAAATGCCATCACCCTCGGCCAACGCTGCATCAAAACTAGCAGGTTTAATTTATCTAAATGCAAATGCGATTTTAATGATTCATTAGGCACACTGAAAATGTAAATTCCAGTAGATGCGAAATTATTATTATAATTGTTGCAAAATTCAAATGCTTCGAAATGGCGATCTGTTTTAGATTTTAATAAGTGTAATTAAATCAACGTAGACAGCATTTTTCTATTGGAAAATAATTGAATTATTTATAACGTGGCAGTAATAAAAATCCAAGTCAAAGATACCCTGGAAATTTTAAAGTTTTGTCTTAAATTAATCTGTAATTATATAGTATATTAAAGAACTAGTTTCATAAGGCCTTTTCTTAACGCACGAGTCCAAGTTTGAAAAACGAAACGCGTGCGACAAGTGGTCTTATGAAACGTGTTCTTTATACTATTTTTTCTATTGAGGAAGTTTAAGAGTATTTTAAATAAATTTATGTAGAAAATTTTACGTCAAATCGATTACTAGGGAGTTTTTATAAACACTTATGGCAGCACTGACAGGTGGCTGAAACTGACATTTCAAAACTTTCAAATTCAAATCGAACTACCAACATCGTAAAAAAACAAACTAAAAACAGTACGATTATAGGCCTCCTTAACGTACTGTTTTTAAGCTAAAACAGTGCGCTTAGAGCGGCTTTATAAAACCGAAATAGAAAAAAGATGTAAACATTATAAACATTTTTAACTTTCATACATTGTTAATTGGCAGTTTACATTTAAATTTTATTAGGTTGTTTATTTAATGATTTGATTACAGTAAAAGTAATTACAATTGCATATTACAATACTGTGAATTTAAAGATGTTAATAGTGGAACATAAAATGTTCATATTAGAATCTTATTATTCTTATTATTCATAACGGTACAAAGAATGAAAATAATGAAGGGCAATATTCATTCCAAACCTGCTTCATAGAATTTCAACAGCATTATCCGAATCAGGCTGCAAACTTCACTTATAACAGTTTCTATCAAAATGCCTAAATTATTGTGAATAATTTTAGAAAAAGTGGAAGCGTTGATAGGAAAAAGGGATCAGGAAGACCTGTGAAAAGAACTAAGCCAAGAAATTGGTTTGTCATACGGTGCTTGTCGAACAATTAAACAAAAAGATTTATGCATGTTATCATACAAAATGCAAATGGTTTATAAACTTTTACAGCGTATTTCCAACCTAGAACAAATTATTGTCACTGGTTCTTAAAAAACGTAAATAATTATGACGTAATGGATCTTACTTGGTTCAGCGGTGAAGTATGGTTTCACCTCAATGAGTATCTTAACAGCCAAAATATGCGAATATGGGCAACAAATAATCTGCACATGTTTGATGAAACACCGTTACATTCACAAAAGATGGGTTTATGGGTCGCTGTTTCAAGAAGACGAATGGTTTCTAAGTTTTTTGCAGAAAATATAACTGCCGATTATTATCTTCAGAATATCTTAACCCCATTTTTCAATAAACTTCATGATGATGAAATTAGAAGTGGATACTTCCAGCAGGACAATGCCGCAATACATACTGCTAATCGTGTCATACAATTTTTACAGGAGTTCTATGAAGATCGGCTAATTAGTAGACATTTGTTTCCACCAGGGCCACCCGATCTTACAATTCTAGACTTATTCCTAATCCCTTGAAATGCTATTTCACAAAAGTTAGATGAACTTACCACTGATACTCTAGTGAATTTGTTTGAAAATCTTAAGAGAAGAGTGCATTTATGTTTAGAAACAATGGCCAACATTTTCAACATCTATGGGCACACGAAAAACTACTGTCAACTCGAACTGCAATGCGTAAAGTGCACGGGAAGTCACATGTACACAGACTGCCCCAAAGAACCTAACCAAAAAGCGCAATGTGTAAATTGCGGAGAGGATCACCCCGCAAACTATAACGGGTGTACGTGTTACACTAAAATGTCCAATAGTACAAGATCCAACAGAACATGTAATAGAGTTATAGATAACAGATCATTTGCAGATGCAGCACAAAATAATACAACAGCCACAACAAATCAACCAGAGAGTTCAACAGACGTCATAACAACAATCATCAAACTGATAATTGAAGTGATTAAACCGCACCTATACAAAATCACACCATATCTTATATCGTTAATCCCAACTCTACTTCAACATAGACTAAAATAAAACACACGCGACAAAAAACTTAACAATTGTAAACTGGAACGCAAATGGAATCAAAGCCCAAAGATCAATATTCATAAATTTCTTAACTAGACACAACATAGATATAGCTTGCATATCTGAAACTCACTTAATAGATAATGAAAAATTTAAAATACCAGGATACCTAGTTTATAGATACGATAGAGAGGCAGCAATAGCGCCCGGAGGGGTTACAATTATCAAAAATAAAATTAAACATACTAGTTTACCAAACAAAAATCTATTCAGCATAGAAACAAACATGATTGAAATTCAGTTGAGTGATAACACACAAGTTAAAATAGTTGCAGTATATAAACAACCTAACAGTACAATAGATGAACTGGACTTGTTAAACATATTCAATGATAATAAAGGTACTCTGTTAATAGATGACCTATAGCAAGAACACACTATGGGGATGTAGAATAAATAATCCCAATGGTATCAAACTGCACAATATAACCACTAAGCACGCAATAGAAATATCTGTTCCTAGGGAATACACATACTACCCGTATCAGCAAAATTGAAATCCAGACATCCTAGATATAACACTACATAAAAATTTCACAAAACCAATATACCAGAACGTTATAACAGAGATGGACTCAGATCACCTCTCGGTTTTAATGTCCTTTTCAAATCAACCACAGCATACACCTCCATTACCTAGACTCATAAATGGAATCATTGATTGGGAACTATTTGAGAATGTACTCAATGTAAAACTTGAAATACCTAAAAATATTAACAGCACAGAAAATATGAACGTCGCTGTAGAACTTAAAGGACAGCATTCAACAAGCAACAGTTGTACAAAGGAAATCACCACTATCACAAAACTTGAATACACCAATATATATCTTAAACCTAATAAAACATAAAAATCAAACACGAAGAGCTTGCCAAAACACAAGAGATCCACAGCTACATACAATACTTAATCGACTAAATCGAGAAGTTAAACGGGAACTGGACAACTATAGGATAAACAGTTATCAAAGATATATACAGCAGCTGGAATCAAAAGATAACACCCTTTGGCAAGTCACCAAACGGATATTAAAACAACTCACATTTATCTCTACACTCAACAAAGACAACAAAACATATGTGACAGACCAGGACAAATGTGAAGTTCTCGCAGATTTAATTGAAAGTAACCTCAGCCCAAACACACCTACTGACATGGACCTAGTAGAAGATATAGAAAGGTACGTTTCAAATAATCTACAAATAATTCGTGACCAAATAGAACCAACATCTCCTACTGAACTAACAGCGATAATCAAACAACTGAAAACATGAAAATCTCCTGGGCCAGACCTGATACCAAATGTGGTATTGAAAAAACTACCACGAAAAGCCATTGTCTACCTAGTAACAGTCTTTAACGCGTGTTTAAGATTAGGTTATTTTCCTAAGTGGAAACACGCCCATATCTTACCGATTCACAAACCAGGGAAAACCAAAAACAACCCGGAAAACTATAGACCTATCAGCCTGCTTTCAACTTTATCCAAACTTCTGGAAAAAATTTTTAGCATACGTTTAAACACTATTTGTTTAAACAAAAATATTTTACCAATGTTTCAATTTGGATTCAAAGAAAAACATGGCACAGGGCACCAACTCTTGCGATTAACAGAAGTCATTGAGAAGGGGTACCACTTAAAACAATATACTACAGTTGCCTTCGTTGACCTACAGCAAGCATTTGATAAGGTATGGAGGGAAGGCCTATTATATAAAATGTTACAAACAAACATCCCATCCTATCTTGTTAGGATCATAGCTTCTTTCCTACAAAACAGAACAGTTGCAATTAGAATCAATACCACCTTCTCTAACGTCAAAAACATCAAAGCTGTAGTCCCACAAGGTAGTATTTTGGGTCCTATACTATTCAGTCTATACGCACACGACATACAGGTGTTGCCAAACTCTGAACTATCGATGTTTGTTGACGATACTGCGGTTATTACGCATTATTAGGGCAATAGCAACACTACAAAATGTAGTCAATAACTTCACTGAGTGGTTCATTGGATGGAGGGTTAAGGTTAATCCAGCAAAATGTGAATGCAAAATATTCACCCTTAAAAGAATAAAAGATCCAACAACTCTAACAATCAACCAAACAACTATCGAGTGGAATCCAAGGGACTCCGCAGTTAAATATTTAGGAGTTTACCTAGACACGCAACTTAAATGGAGCTTTTGAACAGAAAATCGCCATTAAAAATAGAGTGTTCTCTTCTACTTTACAAATCTATCCTAAGACCATTAATTACCTACTGCTGCCCAATATGGAGTAATGCTTCTAAAATGAATATGAATATAATCCAAGTATTCCAAAATAAAAGTTATGCGCATAATTCTAAATGCTCCCTGGTTTATAAGAAACGAACAAATTTATGAAGAACTGGGTATCCTAAAAATGAATGACTTTATAAAAGAAACCACTAATAAATTCATATCTACTCTTCATCAGTGCCCAGGAGCTGAATCTTACAACCTAGGACAAAGAGGTATCCACAGCAGATTAAAGAGGCATTTACCACAAGATCTGCATGACCAGTGAACTCAGTGATCAGTGAACTCGAAGCAATCAGTCAACTAGTATTGGATCAACAAGTGAATATCCTGTGAAAAATAGAAGGACACGTTGTGGTCTAACAACCATATTGTATGTACGTTAATAACGATATTTTAACCAAACCATGTATAGCAATTTGTTTGCGAACTGGCTATTCTAAATAAAAAAAAATAAATCAACATCTGTTGTAAAATCCTTTATTTACTTTATTCTGTAAATGTGAATGCAATAATTTAATTCCAAATAAACGTTTATTTACATACCCTATAATTGCATAATCTCACTACTTCGACCACAGGGGCCACATAACACTTGAGACGGCAATGTATCTTGAATATTCTTCTTCGTTTTTCATCTTTACAGATAAGTCGTGATCCATTGCTCCCTTCTTCTAGTTGTCGTTGTTGTTTCTATTCTCTATCCTTCGAACTATTCCGCACCATCTTCCTCTGTTACTAGCTTCTTTTGTAGCTTTTTGCATGGAAATATTAATCATTCTCTTGACTTGATCCGTCCAGCGTTTAGGGGATCGACCTCTTGCTTTCGATCCCTCCATTATTCCTTGTACTATTAGTCTCTCTAGAGTCTAGACCTTCATCTTCCCTGCGCGTTATATGTCCGAAGTATTTTAATATACGTTGGTTTACAATTTGCGATAACCGTTTGGGCTCTTTAATTTCGTAGGGACGGATTCGTTTGTTCGTCTCGCTGTCCATGATATGTGAAGTACTCTTATTCAGTACCACATTTCAAACGAGTCGATTCTTCTTCGATCGTGTGCTTTCACAGCCCATGATTATGCACCATACAGCATAACAGGAAATACTAAAGTTTGTATGATTAATTTCTCTGTGATGAGGGTGATGTCTTGATCTTTCCAGATCTTTTGCAAGTTGCGAACAGCATTTCTAGCCATTCCTTTGCTTTTTTTTAATTTCCTGTGTACTTCCTCCTTCATTACTGATAATCGCTCCGAGGTATATGAATTGGTCAACCACGGTGTAGTGTGACACTCGTCGAATGTCTGGTCTATTGTTATTTATTCGGTCGACGATCATGACCTTCGTCTTTTCATTATTAATATCTAGCACAGATAGACGGCTTTCGTTGTCTAGTCTTTCCATTATTGGGGTCAATTCATCAGCTGAGTTGGCGAAAAGGGCGGCGTCGTCAGCACATCGTAGATTGGTTATTTTTACACCACCAATAGTAATGTCGCGCCCCAATTTCCTAAGGTTCTTCTCATAACATATTTGCTGTATATATTGAAGAGTATCGGTGACAAAATGCTACCTTCTGTTGTTCCTTTTCTGATTTTGCACTGATTAAACAATTTGTCGTCTATTTTAACTACTGCGTCGCTTTTTTCGACAGTTTTTGAGTCATTTGTAGTAAGTCTCCTGCTACTCCTATGTCGTTCATTATCAGCCATAACTTTTTTCACTGTATACTGTCAAATGTCTTACGATAATCTATAAAGCATATATAAATAGAACAGTTGATTTCTCATACTTTTTCTATTATTGGCCGTATGTTTAGGATGTTCTCGCGTGTGTCTTTCCCTTTCACAAAGCCCGCTTGTTCAGCAGGGATTTGCCACGATTAGTATGCTTTTAGTTTTTCATGAATGCCATGCAACAGGATTATTCGCATGCGGTATTAGGGCGATTAGTCGGTAGTTATCACACTTTTCTTTCGAACCTTTCTTATTTAACGGTATGAACACGGAATTTATCCAGTCGTTCGGGCATTCTCACGTTTCCCATATTTCGGGCAAATAGTGTGAAAGATTTCTGTACCACTTTCCCCCATGGCTTGTATGACTTCAGCAGAGAAGTAGATGTTGTTTCCATCTGAAGTTGTAAAATGACCGTTTCTTATCCAGTGCGTTTCTGCAATTCCGACCGTAGGAATTTTGTTTCTTGCCATTTCAGTTTCCACAATGTGGGTCTTTCCAGTTTGTAATAGTCCTCTGAGATTCCAGGTTCCTATTTTCATAATTTGGTGGTAGCCTGCTACCAATGTTACTAACTTCTTTCATTGCTATTCGCCCCGGAGATCCGATTGGAGGATTATTTTTACCTCCGGAATATTTAACTCTGCGTGAAGCCACTGGGTTTTCTGGCGATGTATGTTGTTTATTGAGGTGGTTTCCCCTTGCCTTCCTCAATGTTTGGCTCAGGTTTTCACCCGTTGATCAGGATTATATTTCCATAATCCCAGCTTTTACTTTTATTTCGCCGTGATCCGGTTGTCAGAGTATCGCTTGCGGGAGCAGGATATATCGAGCTCATTCTGGGCGGTAGGTGAGGTTGACATTTGGACAGGAGATGCTTTGTATTGCGCTTTACTGCCCCATTAATACCCCAACCTTGAATATAGCTAACTAAAAATATAAACAAACAAAATAAAGTGTTAAATTCAAATTGCTATTAAATAATTAAATAAATAACCTAATAAAATTTGAAATGTAAACTGTCAATTATTAATGTGCGACAGATACAAATATTTATAATGTTTACATTTTTATAATTACAAATTCATCTAAGATAAGACTTTACTCTTATGATATATCAAACATATTTCAGATATCTGAAATTATTTCTGGGGTGTGGAAAGAAAGATTTCTCAAATTTTTAGATTCAGAATACAGTTGAGTGAGTTTGACTCAGTTAACTGCTTCGTGTGGAGTTTCTGTCTAACAGCCATGTTTAGTATTACTTATTTTTAAAATTTGACCGATTTAAAAGTGTTACCTGTGTATTGTTAACAGTATGTGAAATTCGTATTAACATAAATCTAATATGTACTGATTGGTATTAATGGAAAGTAAAACTGGCTGTATTTTCGTAACGTTTCGATGATAATGAGAAAACTAAAGATCTCATGACAGGCGAGGCATGATACAATCTGTACTATCCACAGTTCAATAAATCCAATTAAACTGCGATCGGAGTCCGCTACATTGCAATTTCGATTAAGACAGCACGATATGGGGAAATTACGTTAAGATTTTCTGTATCGATACGCACAGACGAAGCATGAAGGGTTATTACATATACAGGGTGTCCTTTAAATACCTTAAAAGCTTCAGGTAGCACTCTTCTGTAAGAAATACAGTCCTCAAAAACACTAACACGAACTTCCTATAGTGCTTAGTTTCCTCACACGAGACACTTAAAGAATATTATACTTGGCAACGTTGACGATGTCTTTGCATTTATGGAGAATTTAATTAGTAGGCCTACATTACATGAAGCATTTTGATAAATGTCATCAAATTTTCTACTTTTCATCACAATACCATGGCCTTGCACTGTTGTCAAATGTAGTATTTACGAAATTTATCATTTTTAACAGTACTTCCAGAAGAGCAACTAGAGCGTCAACTCAATATTAATCTTTACATAATCAAGTGGCAGTCAGTCACTTATCGGCAGATACGTGCAACATTAAAGTTCTCGTTATTGTTTCCATGAAATTCTGTTTTAAAGATA